>LBNU01014399.1:22102-58907 GCA_014162995.1 Artemisia annua | reverse complement strand
CATAAAAACACAAAAAGAATCTTCCTTCACCCTTAGAATACGTAGCCCGCGCACTCCTCGTTTCTTCAGCCTAACGAACCACTATTCCCTGTGAGCCAGAACGACTCAGCCCGTAATTACCAACTATCCTATACTACATCGGGTCAGAACATTGATGGAACAATCATCCCAACAAACAACAACACATCAATTAACCAATAATTAATAGTTAGGTTTCATTAGATCTAAGCAAACACAAGAAGAATTTAGCCTAGCATGTTAATTAAAAGACAAGTAAAAGAGATAATCAACCAACACATAGACATATTGATTGAATTGAAGTGAAGACTTATCTTTAATTAAGCATGAGGGTTCCAAGGGTTGGAAACCCTAAAAAGTACAGAAAATTCGTCTAGGGTTTGGTGCCAAAAGTTCTCCACAAAGTTCCACACTAATGAATGAAAAATAGAAAACTATATATAGACTTTTACACTCTGACGACGTCAGGTTATAGGGTCTGACGCCGTCAGCCCGCCGTCATAAGGTTTCTCGGATGGCCTAGATCCATTTCTGACGCCGTCACCCTTTAATTTCTTCTGGGCCGTCACTCTTTAATTTATAACCTGACGGCCTACACTTATTAACACCTGACGGCGTCAGGTGTAAAGTTCCAAATTCTTTCTTGCCCGTCATTTGAAAATTGGTTTTCACTCCTTTGTCAACGTTTGCTGACGGCGTCACGTTGTGACTCTGACGCCGTCAGGTAGTGATTCCAGCTTCTTTTGAGACTTTGTCGTTTTCTTCACTTTAATGCTCCAAAAACGTCCAAATATGCATGTTTTCCAGAATTCTTCTCAAAAGTACCTAAAATGACAAAAGGAACGATTTAGGGCAATATTTGATCACATTTACACGAATTAGGGCTTAAATGACCCCCTAAAAGCGTAACACTTTTCGTCTCATCAGTTACCAACCAGAAGTCTGCCAGTTTTCTTAAGCCTAACATTGATAATCACCCATCCAATACAATTAATAACACACCATTCAATCAATAATTATTAGTTAGGTTTCATTAGATCTAAGCAAACACAAAGAAAATCTAGCCTAGCATGTTAAACAAAAGACAAGAACAAGATAGAATCAAACAACACATAGACATATTGAATGATTAATTGATTACTTATCTTCAATGTAACATGAGAGATCCAAGGGTTTAAAACCCTTAAAAAAACTACAAAAATCGTCTAGGGTTTCTCTCTAACAAGTTCCACACGAATGACTAAAAATTATGTGAATATATATAGAAAAACAGATCTGACGACGTCACGTTATGGGCTTGACGCCGTCACCTCGCCGTGGTTAGGGTTTCTTGATAGCCTTCTTGACGTCGTCCCTCTTTAATATGTTCTGGCCTATCAAGGCTTGACGCCGTCAGGTGTAGTCTTGACGCCGTCTGGAGTACTGTTCCAGCAGATTTTGACACTTTGTCGAATTCTTCACTTTTATGCTCCGAAAACGTCCAAAATGCTTTCTTTTCCAGAATTTCTCTCCAAAGTACCTAAAATGCCAAAAGGACCGATTTAGGGCGATATTTGATCAAATAAATACGATTTAGGGCTTAAATGACCCCCGAAAAGCGGTACACTTTTTGCCTCATCAGTATCCCGATCTTAAATCGATCTTAGAGAAGAATTTAGCTCCTTGGAGCTGATCAAACAAATCGTCGATTCGCGGAAGCGGATAACAGTTACGAATAGTAATGCGATTCAACTCGCGATAATCAATGCATAGTCTCATGCTCCCATCCTTCTTCTTCACAAACAATACCGGAGCACCCCAAGGAGAAACACTAGGGCGAATGAAACCACAATTAAGAAGTTCCTGCAATTGTTCTTTCAACTCCTTTAATTCAATAGGCGCCATATGATAAGGAGCTTTAGAGATAAGTTCAGCCCCCGGAATTAGATCAATACTGAATTCAACCTCACGTGCGGGTGGCATACCCCGCAACTCGTCAGGAAAAACATCAGGAAACTCACAAACAACAGAAACGCTCTCCAGATTAGGACTATCAACAGAAGTATCCTTAATCGATGCTAGGAATCCTTCACAGCCATGTGAAAGTAGGGCACGAGCTTTTAAAGCTGAAATGACTTTAATAGAATTACTAGGTTGAGAACCTTGGTAGATAAATTCAGGAGAACGTAAATCACCAAATAAAACACGCCTGTTATGAAAATCAATTGTTGCTCGGTGCTCAGACAACCAGTCCATACCCAAGATGATATCAAAATCGTGCATATCTAAAGGAAGTAAGTTCGCAGAACGGATCTTATCGCCGAAAAGAATAGGACATTTTACAAACTCACGATCAATAATAACACAGTTCTTCATCGGAGTGGAGATAGATAGATGATATTTTAGTGGTGTTGCAGGTGTATTAGTATATTTAGCAAATGCATAAGAGATCACAGAATGTGTAGCGCCCGTATCAGATAAAACAAAAGCTGTACGGCCAAATAAACGTAGAGAGCCCGTAACGGTACCTGAGGAGTTAGCGGCCTGGTGCCTAGTCAAGGCATGAACTCGGCCAGTAGTAGTCGGCTGACGATCCCCACCAGAACCTCGGTTGTTATTACCACCTTTCTAAGGACAATCCCTCGCCATGTGCCTCGTATAACCACATATGAAACAAGCCCCAATAGTCTTATAACACTGTGTACCCGGGTGTGACTTCCCACAATCCTTGCAGAGAGTCGGGCCTACACGCCCCTTCTGTCCAGATGTACCCGCAGTCCGATAATCCCGTTGACCCCGCTGCTGTTGGTCACGGCCAGACCTCTGGTAGTTATACCCCTGTCTGTCATACCCACGAGCATCGTAACCCCGACGATCATTCTGCCTGTCAAACCCCCGGTTATCATAACCACGACGGTCATTACCTCGCCTGTCCGATCCCCTAGTGTCAAAAACCCGGCGATCATTACCCCTGAACTCATTTCCTCGCTGAGCATTCCCCTGAGCTGGTCGGACCGGCTCACCATCGTAGTTCCTCTTCACCCCCTGTTTAACCCTCTCATCAGCTATCTCAATGTTGCGAACAGCATTCGCAACCCTAGCAATATCATCAAAATGAAGGTTCACCACTCCATTCAACAAATCCTGACGAAGAGCCCACTTAAATTTCTTCGCCTGTTCTGCCTGTGTACCAGCCTTTTCACCCAAGAACCCAGCCAATCGAACAAACCTTTTCATAAATTCTGTGCTGGTCTCCCTATCAGTCATAGCAATCGTGTGGTATTCCCGTTCATACTTCTCCTTCTCAGATAGAGGAAAGTACTGAGAGAGGAAAATTTCACGGAAGGAAGCCCAAGACAAAGTAGCAACATATTCGTTTCCATTGTTCCCACCTTTGGCATACTTGTATGCCTTCCACCAATTGAGGGCATCCCCCTCAAACTTATACGTAGCCAACCGCGCCTTATAAACGTCACCACAACCCAAAACTTCAAATATCTTCTCCATATGAGCTATCCAATGCTCAGCCTCATCTGGAGAAGTGAGAGTACTGAAAGAGCGAGGTTTCTGCTTGTTGAACTTTTCCAGCCAAGTATGGATAGTCTCGGGTGGGTTTACACCACCAGAGCCACCAGCACCGTTAGCCATCTCCTCACGCACTTCCTCCCGAATCCTAGGTAAGAGTGCGTTGACAGTCTGTTAGACAGCAGCCTCAAAAGCAGGGTTGTTAGCAAATTCATCCTGAGTGCGAGTAACAACCATTTGAAAGATCATAAATGAGTCAGCGGAAACAAAACAAGGTAGAATCGAAATACGAAGGAAAGACCGAATCAAAAGCGAAGCCTAATAACTACCCAATCCTCACAGGTCAAGTCCTAAGGTCTACAGGTCACAACCTGTCTCTGATACCATAATTGTAACACCCCAACCCGGTAAAGGGTAAAAGCGTCACATTATGGCGACATATCAAAGCAAACAAAGATTATAACACAATGCGGAAGACTTTATAATATAAAAGTAAGTCAAGAACATCATGACTTATTATTACAAAATCCCAACAAAGTATGAAATGAAATAACATTCAACATAAGTCCAACATAATCCAAAATAATCCAAAATGATGGGGAAACTAAGGTGTAGGTCTCTAAGCTCCTACTCTCATCACTCGAACCCAGCATCCCGCTTATTACCTGCCGCATGGAAAAGAAAACGCGGCTGAGCATAAAAAGCTCAGTGAACAGATATATATGCAAAGCAAAGTAATAAGCAAACGAAAGAAGGAGATCATAATATGGCATAATGTATCACAAGTCATAATAGAACGAAGCATCATAGAGATATCAGCATAATCATAATCATATGGAAAAGTAACGAGCACGTATCAACAAATAAGCGTCTAAACAAGGTACTTGAATAGACCAACGAATCATAGAAAGCCACGAGCCGACCTGCCAAGGTACTTGACAGATCTCCTACAACATAATCATATATCCTACAAATCCGACATGCACAAAGAGGGGAGACCTCTAAGTACTAAAGGAGTAGCTAGCTCCAACGTGAAGGAGTGTAAAACACACACCCACATTCACCCTACAAAATAAATCCAACATATCCGACAAGCCTAGGATGCATCCATACGCCCCCTACAAAGCAAATCATAAATATCATAATATCCAAGTGTGCACATAATATATCCGACAAAATGGGGACGCTGTGGATAAATCACACCTCCGCAGAAAGTGTCATGCCATTGGTGCTTCAATGACACGGCCATGGTACCTCCATGACTAGATAAAAACTCGGGCATAAGAACATACAAAGCATATCATATCATATCCGACAATCATATCATATCCAACAGAACATATCAACTAAACAGAATCATATCATAGCAGATGAATAACCGACAAATATCAAATCATAGAATCATATCAACGAATCAAAATAAAAGGGAGCATAGCAATGGCTCAGAAGATCATATCAAAGAGATCATATCACGAATCATACAAGGGAATCATAGCAAAGTCAAGGATCAAGAGTCATGAGAATTCCCTACTGAAAAGGGATAGAATATCTGTACCTTAACGAAAGCAAGCAACGAAACAAAAGATGATCACACAGAGTGAGCACTACTCCCGCTTCACCGAATCTACACGAATATAATCAATTATTATTTTGTCTTCCAATCGAATCAGGTTACTTATGTTAGTACGCTTTCCATTTTAAGTAAGTTCTCATATCTAGTAACTTTCCCGAATTAGTAATTTAATACTTTAAGGTTATTATTGACGATTATATAATATTTAAGGTTTAAAATGACCAAAATAATAAGTTAGCGTTAATTACGACAATTTAATAAAGTTTAGGGTCAAAATATAAATTATCAAAATTAAATATTAAAAGTTAAATAAAATTATTTTAAAGTTCATTTTAATAACTTAATATTAAGATAATAATTTTGGACCCCGTCATTATAATTTTATATAATTTATTAACGTACCCACGATATTAATATTTATGCCGCAACGACCCAACATTTATTAAATCATGTAAGCCTCGTTATGTTGAAATACTCACACTAACGAAACCAAAACAAACCTATACACCTGTCAATATCTTCTCGAAAAATATACATGCCTCTTATATTATTCTTAGGTTTAAAAAAAATTACTGCTTTGAAAACAAAATTCACTACATAGGGCCATGCATGCAACTTCTCTTATTATATCTTTTTATTTTCCGAATCAAGGTCAAACCAATTTATCATGCATGAAATCTTTGTTATCTGTTAGCTCTTTAGGACCTTTGGTTATCATATGCATCGAATAGGTTATCACATGCAATCTCTTTTATTCGACTAGTATAGATTTGGTTTCAATATTTTTATGTCGCATTTTATTGATCAACACCAAGGCAAAACTTATTCGAATTAGTAGCTTATGGATCGACTGGATTTTAAGTTTTTTAATCCATGATTTTATGTGATAATTAACAAGCGAATATACAAGCTTAGGAGTTTATATAAGTCGAAACCCATACTCTAAAACCACCGCGACCAAACAGAAACAAAGGCACCAGATTATGTTGAGTTTAAATGTCAATTAATTCCTTATTTTTATGTGATGTTTGCATGATTTCATGTGTACTATTCTCATGTTTTTATGTATTCATTAACATCGACAAAACAACCAGAATGGAGGTCGAAACATAACCGGAATCAAACAAGAACAAGTCGCATATAACAAGGAGAGATATGGTACCCTTTATGCGTGTTATGTAGAAGAAGACAAGATCGAGTAGCAGCTAAATCAAGCCGTAACCCAACCAAAACCAGCTTTTAAACTCGCGATCACACACCCCTAATCGAACAATAATACCCCACGTCCAAAGCAACAAAACTACGATCAAAATCTCCTTTGCTTCTTGACTCCGAACGGAATTGAACAAAGAGAAATAGTGGCAGCCGATGTATTTTAGTGTGTGTAGTTTAGGGTTTGCAATGTGAGAAAATATTCGCTATATAAGATATGTAGAAACCATGTAATGTGATTGAGGACAAAAAGGAAAGAACGATTATTATGGGATTGTGTTTGATCCTCCATATATTTGGGCTTATCTTGTATAATCACACATTTACAAATCAAATTTTCGGTCCATGTTAACATCTCCTAGGCGTGACACACTTTTTTTTTCCTTTAATTTTATATAAATGTGACAAAGTTTAGTTTAAATATATCCTAAGTATTTTAATTTCCTAAATGGCGCATATGCTTTAAATATAAATATATTTATACTTAGGTTAAATGTAATTATACGCTTCTGATTTACGGGCGTTATATCTTCCTCCTCTTGTTGTTGATCTTTTTGTTGTTGTTCTTTTTGTTGTTGTTGTTGATGTTGTTGTTCATCATCATCTTCATTGAAAACCGCATGTAGATGATGCGGTCCAACGCGAACAACGAGCTACATACAATACAACCAAAATGATACATAGTCAAAAATGAACAAAAAATGCCATAATGTAGACAATTATAGTAGATCGAGTTACTTACAAGGTTGCAGGTCGCCTCGTGGGTGATAATGGCATACAGGTTACCACGACGAAAACCGAAGTCCACATCCAACCTTCGGTACTTTTGACACTGAACATGTCCATTATCAAGCCGGTTCACCATGCTTGCTTTTGAGTTAGTTTTTGGTGTGTCGTGTGTGTGTGTGGAGTAGTACTTATATATAGGGAAAGAAGAGTGGAATAATGGTTTGAGTTTCTTTTTTTTCTTCAACGGTAACTGGCATTATGGGAGCGTGTGTCATGAGTGTTCTGGGCACAATTATCCCACCCTTGTTCCCTTCTTGTGCGTCAATTGGACATATACCGTTAGTAAAAGTCAAATGGACGCACAAGAAGGGAACAAGTATAAGATGAGAACCCGAGGAGAAAATGAGGAACAAGTATCCTCAGTTATTCCGAGAATAGATTCCGAAGATGGAATCCTATTTAAGGGTGGGAGAATTGTTACACCTGGATCCCATAAAGGTATTATTATATTATATAAGTAATAGTATTATATTATTTTAGAATGAATTTATATGGAAATGATTAAGTAATAAGTTAGAAGTATAAAAGTGTTAAGTTATAGAAAGTTTAACACTGTACGTTTTAAAAAAATGACTTACTCAAAATCCCATGGTTCTTGACCACCGAAAGAATCTCCACCAAAGGGAAACATGAAGATAAGAATGTCAAATAACTTCTTCTGAAGCTCATGACCATGCCAACGGTCACCCGCCTTCCCATAGTTGGTGAGGTACAGCGCCATGGTGGTCTCCAGTTGAGTTGCATCGACATTCAGGCAACCTTTACACCAAGCTTTCCAGTTCCTTGATGCAGTCTTCGACCCCTGGGTACATTTTCTTCAACAACTCTGTTTTATAACATCACCTTTAGGCTCTCGAGAGCCCAAAGGTGATGTTTGTTTTATAAATAAAGTTTCGTTATCAAAATGTATTGGGCTGACCCATGTTATAAAACATAGTTGTTGAAGAAAATGTACCCAGGGGTTTAAGACTGCATCAAGGAACTAGAAAAGCTTGGTGTAAATGCTGTCCGAATGTCAATGCAACTCAACTAGAGACCACCATGGCGCCGTACCTCATCAACTATGGGAAGGCGGGTGACCGTTGGCATGGTCGTGAGCTTCAGAAGAAGTTGTTTGACATTCTTATCTTCATGTTTCCCTTTGGTGGAGATTCTTTCGGTGGTCAAGAACCATGGGATTTTGAGTTAGTCATTTTTTTAAAACGTATAGTGTTAAACTTTCTATAACCTAACACTTTTATACTTCTAACTTATAACTTAACCATTTCCATATAAATACATTATAAAATAATATAATACTATTACTTATAGAGAAAAGTTATTTTGCAAACTAGTTTTTTGCTACAAACTGAGGGACACATCCTCACCATCCATCTAATTTGATTTAAAGGTGGGGATTAACCTAAGATTTAATATGCAACCTAAGTCCATGTTTTTTTCCTTGTCTTTTTTTCTTTCTTATTTACTCATTTTTTTTTTTCCTTTTTTTGTCTTTTCTTGTTTCTATTCATGTTTTTTTTCCCTTTATTTCTATTAACGTTTTCTTTCTTTTTTTCCTTTTACCTTTTTTTTTCTTTCTTTTTTTTACGCTTTTTTTTTTCTTTCTATTTACACTTTTTTTCTTTTTTTAATAAATGTTTTTTTGATTCATTTTTTTTCTTTTTTCTTAAAAAAAAATTCACGTGTATTTTTTTTAAATTCACGTTTTTTATTTAAATTCACGTTTTTTTTTCAATTTCTTACGTTTTCGTCCGTTTTCATTCGTTTTCATCCGTTTTCTTTCATTTTGTCCGTTTTCATACGTTTATACACGTTTTCGTCCGTTATCATACGTTTCGTCCGTTTTATACATTTTTGTCCGTTTTCAGACGTTTTGTCCGTTTTCGGCAGTTTTATACGTTTTCAGACATTATTGTCCATTTTCGTTCGTTTTTTTACGTTTTCGTCTGCTTTCGTCCGTTTTCTTACGTTTTCGTCCGTTTTCATACGTTTTCATTCGTTTTCATTCGTTTTCATACATTTTTGTCCGTTTTCAGACTTTTTCATCCGTCTTCATACGTTTCGGCAGCTTTTATACGTTTTGAGACGTTTTTGTTCGTTTTCCTATGTTTTCGTCCGTTTTCATACGTTTTCATCTATTTCTTTTATGTTTTCGTCTGTTTTTATATGTCTTTGTCTGTTTTCATACGTTTTCGTCCGTTTTCATACGTTTTCGTCCGTTTTCTTTCGTTTTTATACATTTTTGATAGGTTTTAGACGTTTTCGTCCGTTTTCATACGTTCTCGGCAATTTTTACACGTTTTCATACATTTTCGTCCGTTTTCATATGCCTTCCTCCGTTTTCGTCTGTTTTCTTTCGTTTTCGTCCATTTTTCATACATTTTCATCCGTTTTCAAACATGTTTTTACGCCATACGTATTCGTTCGTTTTCGTCCGTTTTCTTACGTTTCTAAATATCACAATTGATATTCTTAATATCGCATGTGATATTTACAATATCACCGAATATCACTTGTAATATTCTGAAAATGGACAAAAACGTTAGAAAGTAAAATAACGTGAATTAAAAAAAAACGTGAAATCACTTGTGATATTCTGAATATCACTTGTGATTTTCTGAATATCACTTGTGATTTTCTGAATATGACATGTGATATTCAGAACATCACTTGTGATTTTCATGTTACAAAACGCNTAATTTTCTGAATATCACTTGTGATTTTCTGAATATGACATGTGATATTCAGAACATCATTTGTGATTTTCATGTTACAAAACGCTTTCCGATGTTTTTGTTCATTTTCATACGTTTTTTACGTTTTCGTCTGTTTTCAGACGTTTTTGTATGTTTCGTGCGTTTTTATACGCTTTCGTTTGTTTTTGTCTATTTTCATACGTTTATATACGTTTACGTCCGTTTTGATATGTTTTATTTCGTTTTTGTACATATTTGTCTGTTTTTAGACGCTTTCGCCCGTTTTAATACGTTATCGGCAGTTTTTACACGTTTTCATACGTTTTTGTCCGTTTTCATATGTTTTTGTATGTTTTCTTTCGTTTTCGTCCATTTTTCATACGTTTTCGACCGTTTTCAGACGGGTTTTTACGCTTTCATACGTATTCGTTTGTTTTCGTCCATTTTCATACGTTTCTAAATATCCCAATTGATATTCTTAATATCACAAGTGATATTTAGAATATCACAGAATATCACAATTGATATTCTTAATATCACAAGTGATATTTAGAATATCATAGAATGTCACAAGTGATATTAAGAATATCAATTGTGATATTCAGAAACGTATGAAAACGGACGAAAACGTATGAAAACGAACGAAAACGTATGAATACGGACAAAAACGTTAGAAAATGATAAAAACATGAATTAAATAAAAACCTGAAATCACTTGTGATATTCTGAATATCACTTGTAATATTCTGAATATCACTTGTGATATTCTGAATATCACTTGTGATTTTCATGTTACAAAACATTTGTTGAAAATCACTTGTAATATCCAGAATATCACTTGTGATATTCGGAATTAGTGATTCTGTAATCACTCTTGATATTCAGAATATCACTTGTGATATTCAGAATATCACTTGTGATATTCAGAATATCAATCACTAGTGATATTCAGAAATGTATGAAAACGTCTGAAAACGGTCGAAAACAATAAAAAACGAACGAAAACGAATGAAAACGGACGAAAACGTAAGAAAACGGACGAATATGTAGGAAATAGGATGAAAACGTAAGAAAACAGACGAAAACGTATGGCAAAGGACGAAAACGTTAGAAAACGGACGAAAACGTATGAAAACAGACGAAAACAGATGAAAACGGATGAAAGCGTATGAAAAATGACAAAAACGTATAAAAAGGACGAAAACGTATGAAAACGGACGAAAATGTATGAAAACGGATAAAACGGACAAAAATGTATGAAAACGGACGAGAACGTATGAAAACGGACGAAAACGTAAGAAAACGAACGAAAACGTATGAAAACGGATGAAAACCCGTTTGGTTCGGTGGAATCCTAAGGATTTTGGTGGAATTGAAATACAATTCCATTCCATAACGTGTTTGGTTGACAAATTCAAAGAATTTGGAATCTGAATTCCATTCCTTACTGTGTTTGGTTGGCAAACGGAATGGAATGAAATTCCCTCAAAATCCCATATATATGGAATTCAACATTCCATGACATATATGAGAGGATTGTTTACAATTCCATGGAATTCATATTATTATTATTATTATTATTATTATTATTATTATTATTATTATTATTATTATTATTATTATTAATTTAAATTTTTTTTCTCAACATCACTTTATTATTATTATTATTATTATTATTATTATTATTATTATTATTATTATTATTATTATTATTATTATTATTATTATTATTATATATATATATATTTTTTTTATTATTAAAAACTTATAGGATTTACAAGAAATTAGTGGGAAGCCGAGAAATCAACTGGGCCCCCACACCTCTAGCAATAGCAAAACTAATCCTATTAAAAATATGAACCGCAGCTCGTGCTCCAATGTCTTGAGTCATAGAGAATCGTCGAATACGCTTTAGTAGGGTTACTACATCTTTCTCAAGCTCTCCAAAAGTAGAGAATGAAAAGGGGAGGAACCCATATCCGATATCCACGCATTTAGCCTCGTACTTGACACGTTTACGTTGTGCGGCTTCAATAACCACACGACCTGGCATAAAATCAATCATACCAGATTGCGTCAAGAGTGACGATCCCGTAAGATCAACACATACGTCAAGCCCACCATCCCAAGAGTAAAGTAATATATCAGCTGGCCGTAAAGATCTGTCCCTATCTCCATAAAGCCCAATATCCACCTCCTTATTATTATTATTATTATTATTATTATTATTATTATTATTATTATTATTATTATTATTATTATTATTATATTTAAAGATTATTATTCATTTTAAAATTAAATATAATTTATTTATAGCTTACTTTTTAATTTATATCTTAAAAAATACAATTGTATTTTATATAAAAACACTATTTATTTAATATATTAGTTTTTTAATATTATTTTAAAAATTATTATTATTATTTGATAAGCAATTTATTTATTAAATAATATCTAGTTTATTAATCTTAAACTAAAATTAAATTTTAAATATTTTAATATAATTGTTTTTTCTCATTTCCTTCTTCCAGCCAAACATGCGGTAGTCAGGGGGGGTACCAGGGCAAAAAATTTGAGGGGGCAAATTCGAAGTAATAAAGCATGCATTATATATTATCAGAAAATGAAGTGCCGCAAACAATTACATAGCATCTTTCTTAAAAGTGACGAAAAGTTAAATACCGTCTAACACAAGTGCAATAAAAAATAACAATCGTATAAAAAAAATGCAAATTTGTAAAACTTCAAATTAACAAATTGAAAATTTTACCTTTTCACTTTGAGTTGCCTTCTTCCAATAATTTTGATCATGTAAAATTGTAACTGAACAGTTTTGTATTATACTTGATTGTCGCTTAAACTTCGAAACCCACTTACACACGATGTGCAGAAGTAAAAAAACTGTTGCCGCTCTTTCTTGTGAATATTATCGCTTCTTTTTTTACATTGGGATGTGGGGGCAAATATAGAATATTGCAAAACACCCCTAAAAATATATTTTTTTTTCAAAAAAATTTGACAGGTTTGTGGGGGCAGCTGCCCACACTGCCCCCCCTTTGGTACCGCCTCTGGCGGTAGTATTTGCAAATTTCAATTCCGTCAGATTTTAAATCCTAAGGATTTCAATTTCTAACATTCCATTCCTTCACATTCCAATTCTTTAAACAGATTCCAATTCCGTCAAAAACATTCTGCGAACCAAACGAGCCCGATACTTGTTCCTCATTTTCTCTTCGGGTTCTCATCTTATACTTGTTTCATTCCTGTGCGTCCATTTGACTTTTACTAACCGTATACATATAAGAGAATATTCTATTTGAATAGTTGATATTTATAGTATTATCACTTTTATAACTGTGATTTTCTCCTCACAATAACTTTAACACCTGACGCATTACAAGTACAAGAATATAAGAATATGTAATGTTTTGATGGTGCAAGAAATACACCCCACCCAACAACCATAAACAAGAGAAAGAAAGCAGTTCCAGTTGTTCCGGCAGGCAATGATTAAGGGGATTATGTTTCAGTTCCCCTCCTCCTCATATCCAATTTATCATCGCCCTCTTCCTCGTCCTCCTCGTCGTTTTCGAGTTATTTGTGCGGCTACTAACAAACCTGATTACTATAAAGTGCTTAAAGTCGGTCAAAATGCTTCTTTGCACGAAATTAAGTCCTCTTATCGAGCGCTTGCTCGTAAGGTATTTTACTTTTCTAAATTATTCCTTACTCTTTCATTTGTCTTAGTAGCAGCTATTATCTTATCCTGCATTTGACTATTAGTCCTTTTTGTAAATAGGTTATTATGATCTAATAGTAAGCATTTACTCGGTTTCCGTTGTTAGTTTCCGGATTTAAGTTTGTTACAGCAAGTGATTGTGAACATTTGGTGTTGCCAGATGTATGTATTTTTTGATTTCGATAGGATAGATAATGACTTGAAAGATTGAATTGTATCATATGTATAGTATAGTTAATCTGTAGTCTGGACTGGAATTTGATTTCTTACGAGTTTGTTAAATCTTGCTTATGAAGATTTTAGTTCCGTAAATTAGGTGATTTCAGTTTTATTTATTAGCTCTCCTAGTCCTATTTACTTGCAAGAGATTGGATATGCCTTTATCCGTGTATGTGTATGTTATCCTAGACACGCTACTCCTGCTTAGCTTTCACTAAACTAGTTTTAGATGTCATGACTGTTGTTTAACATTTTCCCCCTCCATATATCCGACCTGCTTGTTAACTTAATGGTCCATAGATGTACGAGGAAACAAGTAAATGGGCCAACCTACAAACAAAACAACACTATTTAGAACAACATATTGGGACACCTCCGACCTGATGTTATATCAAATTCCATCCTACTCCTAGCACATCGTAGCTACGATTCTGTTACAATGATATGGGTATCTTCGACAACCTTCCAGTGGCCTTCAAACTTTGTTGTTTCCATTAATTCATCTTCTTCACTTGAGGCCATCACTTGGGTCGACTAGTCTCTCAGGCCAAGCCCTAGCAGCCATCTTGCCTTATCATACTCGGGCCAAGTTACTTCACTGGGGCCCTCGTCTATATTGACGAGGCCATCACCTTTTCCGGTGGAACCCTCGCCTTTGTCGGCGTAACACTCTTGCTATGAGGTCAAACTTTTACTTTTATTTGAGACACAAAATTGTCCCTCATGTTAGATAGTCATTTGATGTAAGATTGGGGTTTGGGTCCACTTTGAATATGAAGTATAGNTACTATAAAGTGCTTAAAGTCGGTCAAAATGCTTCTTTGCACGAAATTAAGTCCTCTTATCGAGCGCTTGCTCGTAAGGTATTTTACTTTTCTAAATTATTCCTTACTCTTTCATTTGTCTTAGTAGCAGCTATTATCTTATCCTGCATTTGACTATTAGTCCTTTTTGTAAATAGGTTATTATGATCTAATAGTAAGCATTTACTCGGTTTCCGTTGTTAGTTTCCGGATTTAAGTTTGTTACAGCAAGTGATTGTGAACATTTGGTGTTGCCAGATGTATGTATTTTTTGATTTCGATAGGATAGATAATGACTTGAAAGATTGAATTGTATCATATGTATAGTATAGTTAATCTGTAGTCTGGACTGGAATTTGATTTCTTACGAGTTTGTTAAATCTTGCTTATGAAGATTTTAGTTCCGTAAATTAGGTGATTTCAGTTTTATTTATTAGCTCTCCTAGTCCTATTTACTTGCAAGAGATTGGATATGCCTTTATCCGTGTATGTGTATGTTATCCTAGACACGCTACTCCTGCTTAGCTTTCACTAAACTAGTTTTAGATGTCATGACTGTTGTTTAACATTTTCCCCCTCCATATATCCGACCTGCTTGTTAACTTAATGGTCCATAGATGTACGAGGAAACAAGTAAATGGGCCAACCTACAAACAAAACAACACTATTTAGAACAACATATTGGGACACCTCCGACCTGATGTTATATCAAATTCCATCCTACTCCTAGCACATCGTAGCTACGATTCTGTTACAATGATATGGGTATCTTCGACAACCTTCCAGTGGCCTTCAAACTTTGTTGTTTCCATTAATTCATCTTCTTCACTTGAGGCCATCACTTGGGTCGACTAGTCTCTCAGGCCAAGCCCTAGCAGCCATCTTGCCTTATCATACTCGGGCCAAGTTACTTCACTGGGGCCCTCGTCTATATTGACGAGGCCATCACCTTTTCCGGTGGAACCCTCGCCTTTGTCGGCGTAACACTCTTGCTATGAGGTCAAACTTTTACTTTTATTTGAGACACAAAATTGTCCCTCATGTTAGATAGTCATTTGATGTAAGATTGGGGTTTGGGTCCACTTTGAATATGAAGTATAGAAGCCCTCTCATCTATGACGCCGTATCAGCGCCATACATTATTGTGTGAATACTCTTATTGCTACAAGGAATCCTCTAGAATTTGTGTAAACTTATAACTATAAAAGGTGAAGCTTGGAAGGTACACATGCTTGTTATTTATATATAACATCAAGCTTTAATGATCATCGTTTATATGTTAGACACTATCATATGCACTATATGCAAATGTTCACTCGGGCCCTCGCCTTTTGTTGCCTCTCGACTAAGTCCCTAGGCAAGGCACATCAACTTAAGGTCGCTTCCGCCCTGGTAGCTAATAGTAACAAACCTGATTGCTATTAAGTTTCTAAAGGCTGGTAAAACTTCTTCTTTGGATAGATTAAGTCGTCCTATTGAGCGCTCACACTTAAGTTACTACAATTCCCTTTATTATTTCCCTTATTTACTTATCCAATAAATGTTATCTACATAATCACATGTAATTATAGCAAATTACAGTAAAAGATACAGTCTATATGTATACAAGGTTAGGTACACATGCTTATTATCTAATAGTAACTCAGTGAAGCATTAACTCAGTTTGGTTGCTAGATAAGTATTAGGCCAAACTAGATTACATGGGTTGGTCAATTTGTATAGATGGTAGTTACTTGGTCTCCAAGCAATAGTATTAGTATATATACATACACTATCTAATGTATATTACACAATTACAATTACATCAATACAATATCTATTAAGGTTTAATATGGTATTAGAGCCAAAACACTAACCCTAATAATTCCTAGTGAAGAGAAAAAAGGAGCTAAATTACGAAACTCACCAATATCATCTCCGTCAATTTCACAATTGAGTCCAACTTCTCCAACTTCTCCCGAGCCTTCTACTGGCCAACCATCTCCTGTATCGGCTACATCGATACCAACCCCACCACCCCCACCACCGCCACCGCCCCCTGTACCTCGCCAACGTCCCTCTAATCTTCGTCAAAATCCCAAACAACGGGTTCCTTACAATCCTTCCGCAAACCATGCTACCGTCTTCCCCACTACCATCACTGAACCAACCTCGTTTACCGTTGCCAACAAGTCTCCAGAGTGGCGTCAAGCTATAAAAGAAGAGTATGATGCTCTAGTAAAAAACGAAACGTTTTCTTTAGTACCTTGTGCTTCTAACACCAATGTTGTTGATGGAAAGTGGGTTTACAGGTTAAAACGAGACAAAAATGGTGCTATCACTCGCTACAAAGCGAGATTCGTTGCCAAAGGTTTTCGGCAACAANCTGAACCAACCTCGTTTACCGTTGCCAACAAGTCTCCAGAGTGGCGTCAAGCTATAAAAGAAGAGTATGATGCTCTAGTAAAAAACGAAACGTTTTCTTTAGTACCTTGTGCTTCTAACACCAATGTTGTTGATGGAAAGTGGGTTTACAGGTTAAAACGAGACAAAAATGGTGCTATCACTCGCTACAAAGCGAGATTCGTTGCCAAAGGTTTTCGGCAACAACCAGGTATTGATTTTCATGAGACCTTTAGCCCGGTTGTTAAGTCGACAACTATCCGAGCTGTTTTGTCACTTGCGGTTACTAACAACTGGCCGCTACGCCAATTAGATGTTCAAAATGCATTTCTTCATGGCAATCTCAAGGAGAAGGTTTATATGAAGCAACCCCGAGGTTTTATTGATCCACAACGACCAAATCATGTATGTTTGCTTCATAAGTCTCTTTATGGCTTAAAGCAGGCCCCGCGTGCTTGGTTTGAGCGACTCTCCAAGGCTCTCTCTGATCTTGGATTTAAAGGCTCCAAAACGGATCCATCTTTGTTTATTTATTCGCGTGGGATATGTGGATGATATCATCGTTACAGGTAATGACAGGGGCACTATCGACAATATAATTTGCCAACTTGGATCAACTTTTGCATTAAAAGATCTCGGGCCACTTAACTACTTCTTGGGTATTGAAATTGTTCCTCATGGGTATGGTATTATGCTTTCTCAAAAGAAGTATATTTTGGAGCTATTACAAAAGGCTGGTCTTTCTAGCTGCAATCCCATGTCTTCTCCCATGGTTGCCTCGAGCTCACTAAGTCTAGATGACAGTGATGCTTTCTCTGATCCGAGTAAATATCGGCAGGTAGTGGGTGCTTTACAATATGTTACCTTATCTCGGCCTGACATAGCCTTTGCTGTTAACAAGGTATGTCAATACATGCATGCTCCGACCGAGAATCATTGGTCTGCCGTTAAACGGATTTTACGTTATCTTCATGGCACAGTTGAATATGGTATGCTCATACGTCGTTCTTCTGGTTCTACCCTTCAAGCTTTTACTGATGTCCTATGGAAAGGTAGTCCTGATACTTCTCTTGAAGCTTTCTCATTGGGCTGGGGATTCAGATGATCGACGGTCCACGGGGGGATTTGCTATATATCTTGGTTCCAACCTTATATCTTGGACCGCTCGTAAGCAACGTACGGTTTCACGTTCCTCTACAGAAGCTGAATACAAAGCTCTTGCTGACACAGTTGCTGAGCTCACATGGCTTCAAGCTCTTCTTCATGAGCTTGGCATACGTTCATCTTCAACGCCTATACTATGGTGTGACAATCTTGGTGCAACATACTTGTCAGCTAATCCTATCTTCCATGCGCGTACAAAGCACGTGGAAATAGACTACCACTTTGTTCGGGAAAAGGTTGCTCAAGGAGATCTTCGGGTTCAACACATATCTACACATGATCAGATTGCAGATATTTTTACAAAGCCACTACCAACTCCGAGATTCCTCTTTCTAAGATCCAAGCTACAGGTCGTTGCCCGCCCTTAGCTTGCGGGGGCGTATTGGGCCAAACTAGATTACATGGGTTGGTCAATTTGTATAGATGGTAGTTACTTGGTCTCCAAGCAATAGTATTAGTATATATACATACACTATCTAATGTATATTACACAATTACAATTACATCAATACAATATCTATTAAGGTTTAATAATAAGAGATGTAAGTTAGTCTTTTAATGCGTTTCGATAGGTGATGATTGCGGATTGCCTGAGTGCCTGGCTTTGCTGATGTATTCTTTATAGTAAAAAGGATTTAGAATATTAATTCAAGAACTATAATTCACATGTATCATATAGTTTTTATTTTTGAATCATAGCTTTGGTGTCTGTTTAGATAAATCGTTGGATAGCTCATGTGCGTTCTTCTGACTGGAACTTGATTTTGCGGGGTTTGTTATACTTGATGTAAATCTTGCTTATGTTTACAATATAAAGATATTTTTAGCTGGTATCTTCTACAATTCAAGCAGTCCTTGTTATAGATTGGGTTGGGAACAAGGGACTACAAAGCTTTTGTTCCAATGTGAACAATTATACTCTAGTTAAGGCATCCACATAAGCCCTTTTTCTCCAGGATTGACACATTTAAGTGATTGACTTGCGGATTAATGAATGCAACTGCCTGTACCTTCCATGCTCACGAGTCAATTGTCGTGAATTTAGATCATTTGTGTAAAATTTAACTGGTCATAGTTTGAGGTGTGGTTGAACAATGGCACATGCAAATACAAAGCAACTTTGTTTGTTCGCACATTGTATGAACATGTCATACACGTATCCAAAAACGAGCTGCCAAACGTATATCCAAGCTCCTCGTGAACGAAAAATGCTAATTGTTTTGATCTTACATAAGTAATAGTCCGTAGATGCTTGAGGAAGCAAATAAACGACCAACCTACAAACAACGCCCTCCAGAAAATCATATTAGGAGCACCTCCTACATGATGCTATACGGAATCCCTCCTACTCCCAGCACATGGAAGGTAGTCTGTTTTCATGCAAAAGCTCTTGGGATTGATAGTGCACGCTACAATCCCCTGACAAAGACGTCGGTATCCTCTAAAGACCCTTGTGGTAAGCTTTAAGATGAAAATCCAATGCATGCCTCGTGACCTATATAGACCATATAGGAATTCTAATTGATGTATGCTTATTTTTAAGAGTCATTAAAATATCAATCTGTTAAAAGACTTAGCACGGAATAGGTTCTAATATAACATTGAAGGGCTCCATACAGATATAAGGTACACATAGAAGGACATTGTTAGCTAATATTACCTGATTATTGGAGACTTGTTAACCTGGTCGTGACCCAAATTTTATCAAAGCTTGTAAGAAATTCATTAAGTTGGATCAGTATGATCTAGCCTCTCACGTTACAGTGTCTGCACTTTTAAGACAAAATCTGAAAAATACTTGTCTTTTTGCTTTTACCCAACTTCTTGTAGCATCAGAATGAATAATATGTTGGGGTAAAATAACTACAAATCATTTCTCCGTCCTTTCGGTTTGTTATCAAAAGATCTTCATAGCTGGAATCTGTATGATTTTGATGATATGAGTGCAGTTACTGAAAAGTAATTGCATTTGTATTCCTTGAGAAGGGAAAGCCTTTCTTTAGTATGTTGTCTTGCCAAAGCTTATTGCGTGATATCCAAAGTTATTCAACCCAATAAAGTGAAATAAAGTGATGGTACAGCGATGTCAATGTACACGTACCCTGGGAGGTCAGTCAAGATAAGTAAACCACTCAAGATTAGCCAATGAGATCCCCATAGCTTCTTGAGAATTTGACCTGAGCTTAATAGTGAGGAAAATCAATCTTGACTAGTTTCTGACAAAAAAAGAAAAAAGAAAGAAACAAAAACAAATAGAAGCCGTATCCAGATTTTATTTTATTTTATTTTATTTTTGAGCAACGTGCTCATAGGTTAGTCCTGCCAGTGAAATGTTCCTCGTCATATTGTCTCTTTTAGTATGTAAATTCATGACTTAAGACTTTGTGACATTCCTTGATCTATTTTGTTTACTGAGATAAATCAGTGCTTCTCTTTTGTTATAGTTTCATCCAGATATGAACAAGGATGATGGGGCAGAAGAGAAATTTAAAGAAATTAGTGCTGCCTATGAGGTATACTACGCTTTTTTACATGTTCTGAATGTATATAAAATCACCCAAATTTATACTCTTACTATTTTATTATATCTTTATGTGTAGGTCTTGTCGGATGAAGAGAAAAGATCTCTATATGATCGTTTCGGGGAGGAAGGGTTACGAGGGGAACATGATGGATCAGGTGCTGGTTCCTACGAGGTAACATTGTGTCACATTACATTATAACAATATGCATAAAAGTATACATGGGCACATGATGAACATTGTTTTGTGTTCCAACTATTTCGGTAATTTCTGTCTGTTAGGTGGACCCATTTGATGTGTTTGGCACCTTCTTTGGGAATTCCAGTGGTTTTTTTGGCGGTATGAATGAATCAGAAGGCAATAGTTTCACTTTCAGAAGCAAGGGCAGCCATACCCTGAACATTCGGTAATCGTCCACCTACAAGGTTACTATTTCTGCTATTTAGCCAAGAATAGCACTATTCTTAAGTAGTTAAGAGAATGTGTTTAGAAGAAACTGTCCTGTCGTTTAGTGTTTTTGGGCACAGTCTTAAACAAAATACCATATAAAGACAAGTTTAATTCAAGCTTTTCAGGGTTAGTTATAATGTCACTGATCTCTAGTTTCTTTCTCTGCTTTATTTGTGAATTATTGTCATGTTGCTTGTGGAACTGCTGGCCTATTTATTAACCCTTTTCTTTCTGTAATATAGGCATGATATATTTTTGAGCTTTGAAGAGTCGATTTTTGGAGCAAAACGAGAAATTGAAGTTTCCAGTTATGAGACATGTGATCATTGTGGTGGAACAGGAGCTAAGTCAAACAATTGTATAATATCATGTAACCATTGTGGAGGTCTAGGGGCTGTGGTAGAAACTCAGAAAACACCCTTTGGGGTAATGTCTCAGGTATTTTCATTACTGTCCGGTACCAAGGTTTATATGGTATTTTCATTCTACACGCAATAAAGCTCTTGCTGCTGAAACATTCACACACTCTAGGTATTTTCTCTAATAATGCAACAAACTTTTGGAAGATGAGCATTCTGATAATAATACGATCTGATAATAGGAGATATTTTATGTTATTAGTATGTGATTTAGTTGATAGGATTAGTTTAATTATTAGATATTCCTATTATTATTCTTATCTAAAAGAGCATGGTTGGATCAAGTGTTAACACCCTTGCCTCTGGAGACAGAGGTCAAGGGTTCGATCCTCACCCCTTGCAAGGCCGGAGGTCCTTTTCTACCTTTGGTAGAACCGGAAGCAACCTCTCTACCTCAGGTAGGGGTATGGTTGTCTACGTCTCAACCTCCCCCATACACCGTGGAAGACGGTATTGGGACCCATAACCCGTGGAAGACGGTATTGGGAGTTACTTTACTTTACTTTTTATATTCTATTGTAAAGCATTTATATTACCAACCTTTTTGTCTTTAAAAATCCATCCAAACCTATCTCGTGTCACCATCTTTTTTCCACATAATAATAGTCTGACATCACCTTCTTCACTATTAATCTATTATTTACACCAGCTCCACCTTTACACCACCATAGCTGGAAATCATTAATAAATGTCAAAGCCGCAAAAAGAAGAAAGAAACGCAAAAAAATATTTGTCACGGCACTTTGCCCAGGCATCATAGCATCATTGTGTAAGTAGATAAGTTCCCTTATTAAGGGAGAGACTGGAGAGTGTTGTGTGTCCTAAAGTATTTGGATTAGGATGTATTGGCTTTAGTGTTGTAATTTCATTATGCTTGATATTATTAGTGAATAAATCATTAGGAGAGCCATAAGTTGATGAGAGATATGGTCGACCTCTTGAAAGTTAATCAACCTTTAATTTACTAGTTATTTATCGTCTTAATCCATTTGTATTAGAAAATTAGAGCCAGGTGTTTACACATGCATGATGGTTAGTTATTTTCTTTCTTAGAATGATTCTAGTATTTAGTAAGGGATAATTTAGAACAGATCAAGAATTCGTACATAAAGTGCGCAATCAAGTATGACTTTAACGTCAATGATAAATGGGCCATCATGTCACTATGCTAAACCTCTCTTGCTTGTTTGATTTGATGATAATGATGTTCATTTGAGGGAAGATTGAACTATTTGATATTGATGGCATGCGTGCAAATGGAGTAGACAAGTTCTGAATTATCCTTTTGGAGTGATGAGTAGGTAACCTGAGGCCTTGTGTACTTTTGTAAATACAAACCATCTCTATGATCTAAAACCATTTTAAACAAATTTTAAGAGTCAAGTTTGAAGGCATATAACAATAGTAAGGAGTGGGTGATTGAGCTTAGGTTAATGCTGAAAAATAATTGGTTGAAGAAATTATGTTGGTTATGTGCGAAGTATTCTTTAATGAATGCTACCTTCCTGAACAAAGTTCTAAAATTTCATTTTTTGTACCATATCAAATTATTTGAGTTCGTATTTCTGAAGTTTTGTTTGGGTATATAAATCCAGGTATCTACTTGCTCAAAGTGTGGTGGTGGTGGTAAGACCATAACAGAATATTGTCGGTATTGTGGAGGTGAAGGTAAGGTCAAGTCTCCTAGAAGTATCAAAGTGGACATCCCACCTGGTGTGAGTGATGAAACTACTATGCGAATAGAGGGAGAGGGTAATGTTGACAATAAAAGGTGTGCTTCTAGCATAAGTGTTTCATGTTTCTAATTAGCTAGCAGTTGTTACCGTCTGAGTCACAGTTACCATTGGAGCTTAGACATATTAACTTCGTCTTGTTCATTACTGTCATTATGGCACCTACCCTTCTACCTAGTAAGAGGGATGATCATCATGATCTGTTAACAGTCTCACATCAGAGGACCCCATTGTTCTTTGAACTCCTTTTAGAGGCTGAATACAGAACCCAGCTAGAGAACACAAGGAAACTGAGCCGTAAATGTAATAAATGAACACTAAACTGTTTATATTAGAGAGATAAGTCAACTCTTCTAGATAACGGTTTACATTTTAGAGATAAACTAAGTTTTCTAGCACAGCTCAATGGAAAATACCAGATCAGTGCCTTATATCAATCATAATGAAACAATTAATAATATTTATGAAATATGAACCAATTTTTAAATTGGTTCATTTAGATATCCTGATTCTGCATCGATTCTTGTAATTCCAGTCAAACTGGTTGCTACCACAGTAGAGACAGCACACACTAAATATATAAAGAATATGGCGACTTAAGAATGAAATGAGCTTTATTCAGAACTTGTGATAAGGAGCGATAGGGAGTCATTGTTCTATTTTCTTGTAGATACAACCATCTCTATTATGTTAACCAACTGCATGCCTAAAGTAATATCGGTCCATTATGTTTGTCTTTTCATCTCTCTTTTTTTCACCACAACCAGTATTAACTTTGTGTGTTTTATTTTGGTTAGACATAACGGTTAGATATTATATTCTGTAACTTGTAATTATAGGGGTACATTCATTTCTAAATGAATTAACTTTGTGCTGTTTTGATTGTGCTTGGAATTTAAATTCAATGTATTGTTTTTTCCCTTTTAAAAAAGAGATCTCGATAAGATTGAAATTCGTAAATGAATAGTAAAACAATTCTTACATTCATTATCATCGTCATTATGCAAGGAAAATGTTTTTCAAGAATTAACAACATACTCCCTGAGTTAAAACAATGTATGCCACAACAAAAAGTTTAATTAGTAAAAAACATAAACGGAAGATAAAATTTTGCTAGTTTCTTTTCCAAAAACTGTAAACTGAAGAAGAATAAGAAGAACCAGGAGTGGCGACTTAGCACAGTAAAACACGTGATATGTACAGTAGATAAGGATACGGATGATAGATTGCTTGGATAACTACAATACTAACTGGATTCTTCCATCGTGGAAACTTCTTATTTGTACAATTGAATATATCCACATATTTTGCCTGCCAAGTATCACTCCCCTGCAATTAATACTTCTTTTGCTAGGTCATTCAGATAAAAAATTGGTGATACTATTGATCTTCAATGCAGGAATAGAGTTGGTGATTTGTATTTACTCATTCATGTTCGCCAAAAACATGGAATACGAAGGGAGGGTCTTCATCTTTACTCAGATATTAAGATAGATTATTCACAGGCAATATTAGGTACTGTCATTCAGGTAAAGACTGACCTGTGACCAATTGAATGATATATCTGCATGATTTTACGTGGAGCAACTTTCCACATATATTTTTTAATGCTAACTTGTTATATTTTACATCAAACACGTTTAAGGGAAATGTGCGTAACCATATGTAATCTCAATGCTATCATTATTCTATTTGAAATTGTCAATGCTCCAAAACGTATACCTTACTAAGAACAGAAAATAACCCATTAAGAATATTACAATATGTTCTTAAGATAAAGATAATCAAGATATAAATTTGGAGTCATCAACTTATATGTCTTCTCTTAGTACGTTCTTTTCAAATGACTTGGGGCCCCTTTAGTGATTTGTTTTGGGGAAAATGATAGTCCATTTACACAATGGTTGGTTATGCTAAATATCTATGATCTTATTGTCTATATTATCTGCACAACATGTTCAAACTTAGTGCTCACAGCCTTGGGTTAGTGTAAAATGTAGATGAATGGATGCAACTTTTTCTTCTACCACCTTGTCTAATCATACTGCTTGGCGCTAAAACGTTTTCCAATTTAGGTTGAAACAGTTGATGGTCTAAAAGACCTTCATGTTCCTCCTGGAACTCAGCCTGGGGAAACCATAAAACTTTCAAAGATGGGAGTTCCAGATGTTAATAAGCCATATGTCAGAGGGCATCATCACTTCACTGTGAATGTTCAGATCCCAAAATATATCAGGTAAGCTATTATCTTGAAACCTCAGAGATTTCTTTGCGATACAAAGTTAGCTGCGTGCAGTTCTATGCTATATCCATGATTAATTGATGACCTTTGCCCCGGATTTTGGTGATTGCTATTTTATGGATTTAGACCTCAAATATATAATGCATCAATTGCTTAAGAATCTTGAAATAATCCCTATCTTTTGACTTCTGTTTGTCAACTAAAATAATTTCCCTTTTCATACCATGAATTACATTAGCTCTTTCTACAAAAAATGGCAACTCCAATTTATATACATGGCTGTATGAGTAAAAGAAATGGTGCAAAGGTAAAATAAGCTCTTTTTTCACTAAATCAAGGATGCATGAATGTTTTCAGTGTCTTCGGGTAGCATGTGGTACTTCTATAGTTCCATTCTTCAATATTAGTGTCAATGTTATGAATGTTAAACATACGTTACATGGTTCTATAATGTTATGAATTACACTAGTCTACGAGTTTACTTTTTTGTCTATTATAGTTCTTAATATACTGACCATGTAGCACCATGTTCTTGTCATATTAGTAACGAAGAGCGCCTACTGGTTCAAAAGTTGGTGGCGATACGACATAATACAGTTAACGGTATGGTGTATTTGTTTTTATATACAACATAGTGTTCAATGTTATATGCACAACTGAAAAGAATAGAAAAACTAAACATTGAAAGGGATATCTTATAATCATTCTATTCATTGTTTCTGTTGTATTTCCCCAGGAGGACAGAACAATATCTTTGATAAACATAAAAGAGATGTACCTTCAAGCTACACCAGCAAAAAACATGCTACATCTATATGGAACTCAATCTGGGGCATATTAGGGTACGCTCTCATCTGCTATTAAATTCTGTCAGCTGATGTTTTTAACTTCATCTTCTTTCACACATTTGCCACATTCCCTTTCAATATATTATATTCTTGCATAGCATCTAATATCATCAGGAAAACAGTGAATACATAAGGTACATTGGCGGGCAATGCAATAGGATTAAGAAAACCTTAACTAGACCTAGATCCATACATGTTACTATAAAACAACAGAAAAAACCCTACAATTCCAATAATCAGTAGTTGGAGGTTTATAGGAGTATCGACGCTTTCTATTAAACAAAGTGACAGTAAACTTCAGCGTGTTACATATAGTTCTTCAATTTGTGTGGCTGCATCATTGCAACTTATATGTTAGGCTTGTGGATGAATCGCCAAACTCTTATGTCAGAAAACAAACCAATGTCAACTTGCAAGTAGTTGAGTCTAGCTACTGGAAAACCACATCTAGCGTCTGTCTGATATATCAAATAGTAATTTAAAGAAGGTAAACACAATTCCTATTGTAGAACTAGGATGTTGTCAACCTGCATGCATACCCCCATTATTCAAAAAACACTATGACTGAGCTTCCTTAAGCTCCCTTAATCTGTAAAACACCATTCTACTGACTCTATTTTGGGGATAATATGAACTTGCGAACCACACCCGCTGAACGAGCCAATATTCAGTTTCATAATGTTGTAAAAAAATATACCTCCATTAAAAATGGGAAATAATCCCTCTTAACCGGCTAACCTAAATATATGAAGTATTCAGACACCATAAATCCTTTTATGGCAAGTGTTACCTATTTTTCTGGAAGCACTAAAAATTACACATTACAATATTAGTGAATAATATCACAAAATGCAACTTTAGTGAACAGTAATTGTCTAATTCACAATATTAACTAAGATATTATGTACGTGTACAAAAGGGATTACTCTCTTTGAGGGATGGCGATAATAATTCACCAATTGGCTGCTGTTAATATGTTATGAAGATTCACTTTACTCTCTTGAAGATATATTCATTCCATGCTATAATAATTTGATAATAATAAGCATTGCCTGTACATATAAATTGATAAAGCTCTACATCCTATCAAAACTCATAAAGATATAGAACATGAATCTATCTCAACAGAACTAGTCTTCCCTATCCCCTTAGTGCTGGTAGCATGCTTTTCCACCCAGTTGTCAAATAAACCTTACTTGCAAGGCTGCATGGGCTAATGCCAATGATTATTTTGCCCATTCAAAAGGCACCTTGTTCGCAAGGTGTTGATCCCGCTCATACGGCGTTGCTTCCTGGTTTATTATACAATTAGCAGGAAAAAGCTGCTACCAGTGGACATTTGTTATTGAATAGGCACATTAACATTTCAAATTTTATGCTTTTTGATAATAGTTATTATGGTCCGCATCTTGTAATGGATCTTGTAAACTAACTTTATCATTATTAGATAATATGTTTAGAGCTTCATATTGTATTTTCTACTATATCCGTTGTCATCTTAACTTTACTATTCACTTTCCCCCTTAATTATAACTTCAATTTATTATTAGTTTTTTAAATTTATATAGATTATATTTTTGCCCATAATCTTGAATTTAGTCCCTTTGCAACGCTTGGGCAAATAAAACCTTTGTTATCAACAATTACGAAAGTTGCACAATCTGTCATGTCACTGATTTGATGATGTTGTCGAAAGAAAGTTTCAGCAGATTGTTTTGTCAAGCTCTGATGGCCATCTGATAGGACCTAAATTAATTTATTAAATTCAAAGAATTAGTAACAAATCACAAAGTGGGAATGCTTTACGAGAGACAACTACCTCTTAAAAATGACCTGTTGAGATTTAGGTTCGCTCTAGTGATTAGTATAGATGAATAATCAAATAAAATCACTGGATAGCCTTACATGAACGTATGGAACATAATTGTAGATGAATAGTTACATCAAATGAAAGCAGGCAAAGTCATGTCCGATTTATTTTCAGTAAATGGTATCGTTTCTATGTAATCAAATTATCTTCCATGAAACAACATGCTGATCCTTGTTTTCCACATCAAAGCTTTATTAATTTTATACTTAGCAAATATTAAATCCGGTTGGTTTCCAGAGGCAGCCGTCTTTTCAAATTGACTTTTTTGTAATGAAGTTCTCTTCAGTGATCCCTAACTCAACCGTAGGTCGATAACGTTATATAATACATCATCGAAGAAAGTATATCTCGACAGTAGTTCATTTTTGAGAAGATAAACACTGTCAAAAGCACACTGATTATGTATTTCGTTAATTTAATGAATATTAATCGAGTCCTATCAAAGCTTGAAAGAATTGATATGCTGAAACTTGCTTTCCGCATAATCATTGACAACTTTAGCTTCACAATTGCTGCTATGAGGATGCTCTTGAAAAGGTCTCTAAGAAATTAGTTTACCATATCCATCCTTGCTACAGTAGTCATCTCCCCTATACATAAAATGAAAAAGCCTTCATGTTCTACCAAAATTTCTAAATATTTGTCAATATGTGTTTATCTCCACAAATATAAAGCTATTGATTATAAATAGTTAACATACAAGTGTGATCACACGACTTGAATAGATGACATTGAATACTATAAGAAGTCAATGTTCATGAAATATACTTGAGTGAAGACTTCTTATATGATACGAACTTGTAAATCAAAGATTCCAACAAGAACTAACAACTAATTAGGAATTACAATTTACAAGAACTGAATTGTAACTCGAAAAGTAGTTGAATGATTTGTTATTATTGAATAATTGGAGTTGTTACAAGAATTGAGTTGAAGATTACAATTGATTACCTAAAAAATGAAGTAAAACTATAGCGCGTATTTAAATGGAATTTTAGGCGCGAAAGCCTTTTGTTCTTCTCACGTGCCATCCACATGCTAACTGTTGATTTTCAGTTTGACCTTTATTATTACTCATAACAATCCACCCCTCTTAAATCAATCTTGTCCCAAGATTTAAGCAAGCACATAAAATTTGGAAACCGGTTTGAATGTCTTCTATGGACTCCCATATGGCATCCTCCGGTGAACTGTTAGACCAATGAATCAAAACAAACAATGCAGCTGCATTTCCCACCTTGCCCAACTTTTTGTCTAAGATGGCCACTGGTTTTGCTTGTATGAGTCCTAAATCATCACAATGAGGTAGTACACTAGCTTGAATCACAGGTCCTTAGCACTTCTTAAGTTGTGATATGTGGAAGACATCATGAATCTGGGCTTGAAGAGGCAATTCCAGCTTATAAGCTACCCTTCGCACTTTAGCTTGCACCTTAAAAGGACCAAAGTGCTTATTATATCTACCTAATCTCACTGAAACTTGCATGTGTGGCTGCAACTTCACATACACCTAATCACCCACCACATACTCTCTATATGTGCTTGTCTGCTTGGTGCTTCATTCTATCTTGAGATCTTTTAAGGTGAAATCTAAGCATTTTGATCACTTCTTCCCTAGCTGTGAGGGTTCTGTTGATAGGGAATATGTATCGGGGGGTCATTGGCCATATAGAATTCATTGGGTGTAGTGTTCAATATTGAGGAATAGTTTGTATTATACCACCGTTCAACCAAAGGAAGCCATTTGCACCATTCTTAAAGAGTTTCACCATGAGTAGTTTAACTTGCAACATCTTAAAAAACTCTTTCCAAAAGTACTAATGAATACCTTATCTCTATCGGACACAATACTTTTCGGTAGCCCATGAAGTTTGTAAATGTTATTAAGGAAGAGTTGTCCTACCTGAATTGCAGTAAAAGGATGTGCCATAGCAATAAAGTGGGCATACTTGCCAATTCTATCCACCACTACCAACTCACACTCTTTCCTCGAGACTTTGGCAACCCTTCCACAAAATTTATAGATATACTAGACCACACACTATTCGGAATAGGCAAAGGCTGGAGCAATCCTGGGAATAAGCAGAAAGAAGCACTAACTTCCTTTTTCTTCTTGGGTATGTTTGGCGAAAATAGCACTAGCACAAAGCAGCATTAAACATTTTGTTTTGATAAAGCTTTTGGTAACATAGTTATATGGTTGTAGTTATTAAGTGTAAATGCTAGATGCTCGTAAATGCTCCTTCAAGTAACATTTTGATTTAGTAACATTTTGATTTGGAGCGTTTAGAAAATTTAGGACTGTTAGTTGCTTGTTGCCAAACAAGCATTATGTACAAAACGCTAAACGCTAGTTGCTAGTTGCTTCAAAACGCTCCTAAATGCTTTGGTTCCCTTTTCTTCTTACCTGTTGGTTGACCCAAACATACTGATTTCCCACTATACTCCCCTGAGCTCAACATCATCTTCCCAACTCTTCTGTATTCTGTCACTAGTCATAGATGAAGAAGCAATTAAACTAAACATTTCTGTAGCATTCTACACTTTTGACAATGCATCTGGCAACTCCATTCTCCACCACTTTTTATAAACTATTTCATAATCAAAATCCATAACCTTTGGAAGCCACTTCATCTATGGAGTAGTAGTAATTCTTTGATCCAATATATACTTGAGGCTAAAGTGATCTAATTTAACAAATAACCCCTCCATTTCTCTAATGCAAGAATCACTCCTAGAAATTCTTTTTCATAGGTTGACATTAACTGGTGTTAGCAATAAGATGACCCTCTTGACTCAACACTGCCCCTATTCCCACCTAGAAGCACGGTTTCAATCACAAATTCCTTGTCAAAATTAGAAAGGGCTAGCATAGGAGCACTAATCATAGCATGGATTTGACCTGAGCTAACTGATTTAACAAAATTTCCCAAGATTTTCCAGTATAAGTTCTCTGATACCAATTGATATGAACTTGTAGGAATCAAAGACTCGAACAACTGAACAAGAACCAACAACTAATTAGGAATTACAAGAACTGAATTGTAACTCGAAAAGTAGTTGAATGGTTTGTTATTATTGAATAATTGGAGTTGTTGCAAGAATTGAGTAGAAGATTACAATTGGTTTGCTGAATAATGAAGTAAAACTATAACCTGTATTTAAATGGAATTTTGGGCGAGAAATCTGTTGGAAGTGGTTAACTGCCTTTTGTTCTTCTCACGTGCCATCAACATGCTAACTGTTGACTTTCAGTTTGACCTTTATTATGACTCATAACATCATAGTTTATAGGACATTTGGGTGTTAGAATGCTTATTTGCAATGTCATTACATGTCTAATGTTCTTACTCCACCTAAAACCGTTCTACTAGCAGGTTGGCTTTTCCGGATTCTCTGTAGTGTAGATGTAGGGCAGTTCTGCAACGAGGCTTATAACAAAACAAAAACTAGATAGTTAAGGTTATTACATGGATGGAGTTGAAATAATTTTTCTGTTGGGGTCTGGCAGTGATATGCTTTCTAGACCAAAAAATAGGCAAGAAATATACATTACTTTCTCTGTAATTCAGTCTGCTATTGGTATGTTGAAATCATAAGTGAGTAATGGGAAAAGCGAATTTGATAGGGTGTCTTAATCGATGTCCTTGTCTTTACTGAAGTTTATTGCCAGAATTCATCATTGAGCGTAGCTTCTGTACAGCATTTTTGGTCCAACATGCTTTATGCTCACATTTACGTAATAGCTCTAATATATATTTACTCCTTACCATTACAGTGCTCTGCTATCAGGATCATAGAACATTTAAATCAAAAAAATTGAAGATCATTGCTGCAAATCTTAAATTTGAAAAACTTAGTTTGGATTTTGAAGTTTTTGTTTTTTGGTTTAACACATCATCATCATAATCGGTCTCAACTTTATAGTCATGTTTCTGTAAACAGGCGGGGACAATCTGGAGATCGATTTGCTTCAACAAGCATGTGCAAGCCGGTGTACTGGAAACATCATTCGCCAAGTTCTCCAACAATGGTTTTTACCACTATTGTTATTGTCTTAACTTGTATATTCAACTCTGCATGTAAGTCAAAATTTTCTTCATTGGTGAAACGAAGACAACAGTAGCCAACCTTAGAAGCAAGAGACACATATAGTCACGAAACTTAGGAAATCAAATAACACGTGTTCATTATTATTTTTATGAAATCTTTAGCACTCCTTTCTATCATGATACACAACAGAATCCCTAATCTTTATCTTTAACCTTCTTATACAACTCGCAAACAATAAAATAATAGCTTACATAAGTATGAAAAATCTTTTAAATCTACAAGCAAGTATATAGTAACCCCAACAGAACCAAAATCCTAGAGCTTTGTATAACCATCCCATTAGATTTCTTTTTCTTTCCGTCATCAGATTCATCATCGCTATCATCATCAGTAAGATCTTTAGGGTGGTCAAAGTTAGCCGGGACTATTGTATCCGGCACTGTATCATCACCAGACTCTTGGCTCACTGGACCAGGGGATTCTGGTGTTGGAGGCCTCAAACTTGGTGGCAACCCTTGTCCTTGTGTCACATTGATGCTAAACTTCTGGCCATTCTCACATTGCTCTCCATCATAAAAACTTGAGAAGAAATAGGTAGGTCCAACCTTGAGAAGTGGGACGGCTGCAGAAACGGGGTGGACGGCTGCAGCAGATGGGTCAGGTGATGCGTAATTGATGGTGTCGTTGTCTAGAGCACTGCTGTCGTCACAGAGGGTGTAGATGGTGGAATTGTATGTTTGTACAACTGTATGATTATTATCTGTGTTGAAAACTGTACAGAAAAATAAGAAAAGAACAAAATTTACTAAAAGGACATTTGTGAACAAATCAGCAAGTTTCAAGTGCATTTTTCAATGATAAGAAAGACAATAATAGAATGTTCAATGACTATTGCTTGTAGTAAATACAATGTACTTTGCTGTTTATAGCTGTCAATTATGAAACCTCTGACACAATAACTACCCACACATGTCATGAGCTGACTTTTAGGCCAAACAAAATGGGTGCTATTATGTGTTGATGGGTTGATGGATTGAGATCCTTTTAAGTTGGTTTTAATATGTTCTATCATGTTGACCAATAAAAATAAATAAAATAGATAAAAGTTTTCTTTTCAATTAAAAAACATGGACTTACATGTATTTTTCTTCTCACAAAAACTCAACATGATATGTCACATGTTAACCAAAACTTGACATGATCTCAATCTGGTATTGATACTTACATCATATAAATTGATTCACACATCATAATTATTCACATATCATGTTGTAACATATACAATAATGTTGTGATATTATGATGTGTGCATCAGTTTATGTGGTGTAAGTATCAATACCCTTATCATTAGCTCATATCTCACATTTTACATCATCTACTTGATTTTATTCTAAATTTTTTGTCTTTTAATTTTTATTAGTTGACTTGTCAAACTTTACATTTTATATTTCATTTTCTTTCATTAGTCTAACCCAATTTATTAATTAAACAAGACAATTTTTAGTAGTTTTCCGTTCTATGTTTTATTATTTTTGACTTATCACACTTTATATTTTTATCCTGCTTTCTTTATTAAAAAAAAAAAAAGAAAAAAAAAAGAAAAAAAAATTAGGGAATTATTAGCGGTACTTTAAGAGGGTATCCATATCTCATCCCAACAAAATTACTCCACATCTTTTTTTCAAAAAGGTAAAAAATGATATTTACGCGGATTATGAAATAATATCATGATCAAGATACTTAAAAGAAACTATATTGTATCATTTGGTTAGTTAAACAGGTTTTTGCATTGTACATGTGTATATAAGTGAAAATTATGGAGATGGATATATTCGGTAGGGTATTAACAAAAACATATGTACTTGAACCGTAATTAATATTTTGTCACATTTGGCGCGTGGCGCGCAAATGTGTAACGCATCAACTTTTTTTTCATTGTTAATTCAGTCAAATATCTAATTTTTAAAACCACCTCATCATCGGCGCGCCACATTATGCGCCCAATTTTAATTAATCTTGTCCATTTGATTGCAAACACGTGTATCCGGCATTCGCCATGTAGGATTTGGTGCTCGCTATCTCATCAAAGCGCGCCAAATTGGACAAAACCGAAAAAGGTTTTGAATTGGATAGAAAAAATGGTAAATCAAAAGGTGATAAAGTCCATATTTGTAATATTTTTTATATATGACCTACTGATTTTAAAAATCATTATTAAACAAATATCAAATTCGGCTTCGTGAATGCCTGATATTTAAATTGAATTTTTTGTTGTATAAATGCTGTAAGACGTGACTTGTGAAAGGGTTTACTCTCAAAAAATAAGATAGTTGTTTACAAGATTACGATAGAATTGTCTGCAAGCAAATGTATCTTATGCAATACAATTTTATCTGTTTTTTTCTTTTCCTAAAATAATGTGTTTATGACCCACATCTTGAATTTATTTTGTTTTCTTTTCTAATTATAAGTTTTGTTCTCAATAGTAGATTAGTTTAAGAGCAATGCTAGATTAACAAAAAATTTACAAAATTATATTCACATAATGATTTGTCAGCTAAATATAGAGGGTAAAAAGTAAAAAAGAGAGATTATGGTGTAATATGATTGAATAACTACATTTTACAAGTCATTGTGTGGATATAGTTTTATAAAGTTTTTGTAGATATAGTGTTGCTCTTAATTTAAACACATTTTTACGCTAGAAAAAATGCCACGAAATTTCCACTATATTGCAGAGAAAAATAAACATCTTTGCCTGTGCCTTTTTGGTTACCACAATATGTGGCTTACATTAAAATAGCAATAATGAAGCAACTATGAATATTTAAGGTGTAAACAGAAGAAAAGCGGCATGTGCAGTTGTGCAAACTATAAACTAACTTAACTCATCATTGATCATATAATGCACTTTTTAACATAATATAATAATTTTACATCGGATCTAGTTTTTGAAACCCTTGTATGGAATGAAACATGAATCCATTTTTGTTTCATTTGATAGCATGACACCATTGACACGTATAGTATTAGTACTTTTTCTTTGATTAACTAACAACCCCTAGTCACACAATTTAACTACTCCAACTAGTAAAAAAAGAGATAGATCATGTTGAAGTTCAAAGGTTTTTTGATCTTTTACATGGTTTTATAACTTTTAAAAGCATATTAAGATAGATTCATATGCAAATTTCCAGTGATACCCTTATCTAGAAATGAACCTTTCCATCATATTCACACATTTATTATTCATGATCATAGAGATAATATATTCCCGTAAATACAAAAATAAACAAGAAAAATAAAAAATTTGATGATCAAGATCAAGATCAAGATCAAGAGAAAGAGAAAACATACTTAGGAAATCACCAAGAGAGAAAGTTTTGGAAGAAGCCCATTTTTGATAATCAACAGTTGGTTTCTCAAGTTTGTCAAACCAACCAAGATCACCTCCAACAGTGTAGTTTTTGTAACCAGCAACACCTCCTAAAGTTGTCATCATAAAAACCATAACTATCAACATTTTCTTGTTCCACTGCTCCATCACACACTCACACAAACTCACTATCTTTTATGATACTATATAAAGAAATGAAGTGAGAGTGCAAGCTGCTTTAAGAGTATGTAGCTTTCTTTGGCTATACACAACCAGCTGCTTTTTGTTGATTCTATATATATACTACTAATAATGTAACTAAAGATATATATACACTATACAGAGAGAGAGAGAGAGAGGGAGATAGAGAATGACTTCTAATCTTTTATCATTTATTTTTCAAAGAATATATATCTTCTACTCTTTTTATTTATTCATGTCGGTTTTGTTATCTCTTTTTATGGTATTTGTGGGTCTGTTTATAACATAGTCGATGAGACAGCACCACGTACGTTATAGGGTGCTTTTTCTTTATACGTTCTCGCTGCATGTAACTTCAATTATGCGGGTTCTGATGTTGGTCGACATCTTTTTGCTTCTGCTTTATTATTCAATCACTAAAAAAAATTTATACTTTTTCCGTCTTAAAATTATTGTTCTCAAACAAAAAACACATAATTAAGAAAATGGTACCACTACACTATTCAACCAATCAAATATCAACCCTACTCGTTAAATTTTTTTCTAATTAGTACAATTGATGAAAATAATAATATAATAATAACTATTACTTTCAGATATTTAAAAATGAAAATAAAAAGCATTAATTTTGAGACGGAAGAAGTAATTTTTCTTTCAATCTACTTCGACATGTAGTCTCAAAAAAATAAAAAAATAAAATTAAGTTGTCTGCTTCGCGCCTAATGACACATTTTAACTACTAGAAGCCCTCATGCTATTGTTGACTTTCTAAGGAAAATTATTTTTGTGCAACACTGCAGTTTACCTCAAGATACGATAACCACCACTAAACATAATTATCAAGTGAAATTGACACTTATAATACTATTATGTTTTAAAAGTTCTAATTATATCTACAAATGTTTAGAACTAAAAAATATAAAAAATATCATTACCGAAATAGACAATTCGGCAACGGCGTTTTTTTTTTTTTTTTTTTTTTTTTTTTTTTT
>LBNU01014399.1:0-21956 GCA_014162995.1 Artemisia annua | reverse complement strand
TTTTTTTTTTTTTTTTTTTTTTTTTTTTAATGGGCGTTAAGTAAGTGAAAGTGAAAAAAGTTAGTTGTTTAAATTGTAATTAAGTACTTAAATATGTATTTTAGTTTAACAATATCACTCATTGTTCTTATTAAGTTTTCAAGTTTTAAGCAAATGTGTTTTGTTTATGTGTAGCATAGATATTTACAATTCCTTTTGAGTTTTGAGTTTATGAAATGATAATAATATAAGAAAATGAAAATTTCTAGTTTGTATGCTTAATTATCTTCTTAAAGATAGTTTATGACTCTTGCTGTGAACTTGGTATCAAGTAATGAACGAGATATTAAATTTAAAATTCAAAAAGCTATATATAAATTAGATCAGGTAAATAATCCTATCAATTAGAAAATCATTAGGCATAATATTACAAGGATATAATATATTTTTTTCTAACTAATGTGTTTGACAAATCTGAGCTTGTAACTGCTACAGATACTTTTATTTTCTCTAAGAGACGCAATTAAATTTATCATAGAGGTTTGATTGAAATTATATGTGTTGTCCTTCTATGATTGTCTCAATAATTAACTTATTAAAATATACACGATGATTTTGCTGGTTGTCCAAACGTATGATACAGTATTAAATTATGATGATAGTTACGATGACAATATTAGAGGCTCAAGCTCACTATATACATGCTCAAATCAAGTCCATTATTAAAGCCATTAATAAACACTTGATAGCGGTCAGATTTAAATCTCAGACCACGTAAGGCCTGATAAAACTTATCAGGCCATACTAAGCATATATTACTACGGTTCCACAATTGTCACTAACGGTTAAGATATATTACTGCTCCTCAATTGTCAATATACCCGAATGTAGCCGTTAATCTCTGTAACACTCCGAAAACCGGATCAGCGGAAGCATACAAGTCTAGGGGTGCTACTCGATTGTTATCACAACAAGAGGTACAAAGAACGGTTTTACATAAACAATTTTAGAAGAAATTTTATAATTGAAAACATTCAATTTACATCAATTAAAATAGTGCGGAAAATATAGGTCCAAAAAGGATTTCGGAGTCTTCTATGACCAAGCCATGCCCTTCGCCAAGCTCCTCCAAGTAAAATATGCAGCGGGCAATATCTAACACCTGAGATAAACATGCTAAAAGTCAACACAAAGGTTGAGTGAATCCATAGGTTTAAAGTAAAGTAATTGAGCACAAGATTTTAAATCCGAGGTTCAAACAACAATATATAGAGGCATCCCTGTGCATATAATATTGTGATGATGTTAAGCTCATGACACGCAAAACGTTAACCAACCAATCATAAGTCGACAATAACTGCGGAATTTTATAATATAACAAATGCCCCCAAGGCCGGGTACTACCCTATACCCAGCAAAATCGAATATAGTACACCACAAATTGCTTATCAGGCAAAAGGAGTGGGAGGGTCAATTCATATAGGCCTATATCCCTATATTCGCGCTCACCCGCAGGCAATGTTGCAAAAATCGTGAATCGGGAATGAGGCGGTCCATGGCCGAGTAGCGATTTTTAACCGATTAATCGGGCGATTACCTTGTAATAGCCGATTAATCGGCCGATTACCTTGTAAAACTCACCAAGTTCCATGGCCGAGTAGCGATTAATCGGCCGAGTTGGCCGATTTTTGCAACACTGCCCGCAGGTGATTAATGGTTCATGATCGGGGGATCTTGCTTGTGGCAAACCGGTACTTAGCATCACAGTCAGGAACAACATACAAGTAAACAATTGTGCTCACAAAACATTTAAAAGCATGTATCTCACCCCAAGTAGTTTACAAAACCATTAAGATAAAAGAGTGGGGCTATGAACTCACCTGAGTATGCAGCAATGCAAGAATCACAACTAGTATCAACTTGTAAACGCAATAGCATCAAAAGTAGGAGGGCACAAAGGCATCAAGAAAGTACAAGCACAAGGTCATCAAAAAAGTATGAGCATAACGGTGTTGGATCGGCACAACCTAATAATTAGAGTTAACTACATTTTTGGTCCTTGTGGTTTACCGGGTGTAACGATTTTGGTCCAATAGTTTGAAAAGTAACGGATCCAGTCCAGAATCCGACGACCCGTAACACTTTTGGTCCAATTTTTTGTTGACCGTTAGTTTGACCAATTAAGACACATGAAATGACTTAAATATCCTTATCTTAATGGACTAAAAGTATTACATTTAGCAAACCATAAGGACCAAAAATGTAATTAACTCATAAATTTATAAAACCAAAAAAATAAACTTTTAACAGCTAAAAACTTTTGTAGAGATTAAAAACTATCTAAAAAATTCGAAATAAATTATGAAATTTTTATTACAGCTAAACTTAATTAAGAACTAATTTTATTTTTAGAAGAAAGTGAATTTTAAAAGTTACGAAAATATTTTAACAATTTTAAGTAACTAAAACTGCTTATAAGTTGACAGAATTTTGAAAACTAATTTTCTTTAAAAAAAATAAGAAGAAAGAAAAAAAAAAAACTCTTTGATTTTCTTAAAAAAAAATTCCTTTTTTAATTACTTTCAAAATTTATACAAGTTTTTAAATACGTTTTTTTTACACGTTTTTATATACGTTTTATTACATGTTTTTATATAGGTTTTTATGCACCTTTTTTATTTACATTTTTATACACACATTTTATACACGTTTTTATATACGTTTTAATCTATGTTTTTATCTAAGCTTTTATATGCGTTTTATTTACAATTTTATCTAGGGTTTAATCTACATTTTTATCTAAGCTTTTATATACGTTTTTATCTCTGTTTTATATACGTTTTTATCTACGTTTTTAAAAACGTATAATATATAAAAGAGTAGATAAAATTGTATATAACAACGTTGTTAAAACGTAGATATATATATAAAAAAAATGCATACAAAAACGTATAATAAAACATAGATAAAAACGTATGTAAAAGCGTAAATAAAAACATAGAGAAAAATATGTGTATAAAACGTGTATAAAAATGTGCATAAAAACTTATATGAAAAGGTAGAAAAAAATGTACATAAAAACGTGTATAAAATGTATATAAAAGCCTAGATTAAAACGTAGATAAAAACATAAGTAAAAATGTATATAAACATGTGTATAAAAACTATTGGACTAAAAGTGAAACACTCGACAAACCACAAGGACCAAAAAAATGTAGTTAACTCTTTTATTTATCAATATAAATGAAAAGACAAAAATGCCCTCAGATTTAACGGCCAAAATTGGTCTAACAAACGGTGGACCAAAATTTGGACCAAAAGTGTTACGGGTCGTCGGATTTTGGACTGGATCCGTTACTTTTCAAACTATTGGACCAAAATTGTTAAACCCGGTAAACCACAAGGACCAAAAATGTAGTTTACTCTAATAATTATATATAGTTATCTCAGAATATGTTTCGCAAAGTAAATGAGTTTTCAAAAGATAGAGCTTTTTAGTCTTCGTGGAATACTCTTATCGTTGTTTGTAAAAAGTTTAGTACAAATGTTTCGTGTGGTGGTAAAGAAGTATAGACTCAAAATGTAACTCACGCCAAAGAGAAAAGATAACGACCTAGTCAAGAAAAGTGTTGACGAGAAAACAAGTCGAGTAACAAATGACGAGGAGAAATTACAACGGCAAGGAAGTAGTGACGCGAACTCGAGTCGAGAAGGAGAAATTAATAAAGAGAGACAAAGAAATAACGACAAAGGAAAATGTCTATAAGAATATCAATTGGTAAGTTTCGGTATTTATCCCGAAATCCCCAATTAGTTTTATAAAAAAAGTATGTTTATAAGTTTGGACAACCTTGCAATAAAAGTCTTGTGATATAAATGTATTCTTTCGTCGTTTAGCGGATGTTAAAAGAGTTTTGAAAATAAGGTTTTAGGTATAGAAACTTTACAAAATTTCGCCATGTCTCATTCGTTTATAAAGTATTTCCAAGTCAATAGACTTTTATTTCAAATTTACCCAAGTTACGTTCTATAGAAAACAATTTAATTATTAGGATATATCTAGTGATTTATTGTCCAATAAGCATTGTTTCCTTATTGTGTACCCATTAGGAATCAAATATATTAAATTCATAACGAGTCTAATATATTGTATTCGTTTAAGTCCAATAAGTCCAAATATGTCCATTGTCCAACAATTCGAGTCCGATTGTCCAAATAATCCTTGTCCAAGTTTAATAGTTTCGTCTAATAATCGTTTGTTTAATTGTTTAGTCCGTTAAATATGAATATATTTCAAGTATCCACCCCCTTAGTATTCGAAATTTCCAACACGCATTATGTCAAAAACAAATAAACATGTTAGTCCGGCAATTCAATAACCACAAGTATTACACATGACTATATATCCAAATAAAAATGACATACTCTTATTTAAATTAACACACTCTTTATATTTAGATTTACAAACAAAAGAGTAACAAGAATAATAAGCTAATCCATACTCGAACCTAAGGCAAAACCAACACACCTACCTAACATCAAATCTGAGCAAACAAAATAGTAAACACATCTATTCGTGACCAAACAATATAGGAAGCAATTTCAAACATAACCGAGTCAAAAACAACACCAACAAGCTAAGCCGAATCCAAAACTGAGACCAAAGTCGCTTAAGAAAAACCATGACCCAAAACTCGTCGTAACATAAACCATAAAATAAATCCAATCCAAGTCGATCCCAAAACCAGACCGTGACCAAATACTCAGGATAAATAAATACAAACACAAACATAAGCAAGTTCGATATAAACTGAGAATGAGGTGGGTCGACTCGACCCGAATACCAAACGGAATCCTTCACTAACCACTTTAATCACGTTTTAGTCACACGAAACGGTTTCAAAACTGTTTTTAACACCTTTTAATATTCACAATACATCAAAACAAGGATTTTAATAAGTTTTATCCCACAAAAACATTTATAAAAGAAAAGCAGTCGGTTTATATAAAAAGTAGTAAAATGAGATCGGTTCATGTTTCATACCATATGGACAGACGAGAAAGAGAAAGGAGATGGCGAGGAGATGACGAGACGGAGGAGGCGAAGCCCAAACCAAGAACAACCCACAATCTGGAACTCGAACCAAAACCAAGATAACCCTTTCACGATCTATACTAACCCAGGTCTGCATACGACCTACAAGACTTTCAATCCCAATACAACCCAAAACAGCTCCAACACTCTCGATCTATCATTGCCTTAACTCACCTATTCGAATGACTAAGAAGATGAGCAGGTAGTGGCGCGTGAGCTGGCGTATGGTTCAGAAAAGATAAGGTACGAGGTCGTGGAGTGGTGTTTGATGATGGATATAACATGATAGGGTGGCGGTGATGGAGTTTGGTAGTGGTCTGAGATGATGGTTGGGCGCGTGTGGTGGTTTAGCGTGACGAGGGAGTCACGAGAAAGATGATGGTGGTGACGGTGTGATGTGGTTGACGGCCGGAGGTTGGCCGGAAAAGAGGGTGTCGGCAGAGATTTGGAGAAGAAGAGAGGGGAGGCTCCAAATGATTTATAACCCTAAATCGGTCTATGTTTGTGTTTATATAGGCTCAAAAGTGTTAATTACAACATGAAAGGTTCACAAGAGATGAAGGGGGGGATGCGGTGACAGTTTATTCCAGGGACCAAGGTCGTAATTTCTGTAAACTTTTACAATATTAGAGTGCGGGGCACGTTTGACGTGGTAAACGTTTGTTTAAAATTACGGGAATTTCACCATTGAGTTTAGAATAATTTTTCCGATAAAAACGAATATAAATACGTATACTTTCTCGTAGTTAATTTATTTAGTAAATTCGATTCGTTTTGTGTATTTTAGGTTGTGCCAGCTTGATAAAGGAAAACACTCACGTTAAACAAGATATCCACAGTTTTTCAAACCCAAACAAGTTCAAAGAAGCTCAAAAGTTAAGGAAAATCAAAAGTAAAGGCTTTGGCTCGTAAAATAGTTTTAGAAAATTTTCCGGATGTTACAATCTCCTAAAATTCACTCTTACTAGCTATCTACATGCCCCATCGTCTATCTTTATATACCTACATCAAACATTAACTAAGAATGGTAAGTCCTTGTGACATAGTGAGTAAACGGAATAATTATGAAACAATACTTGCAAATTCTAACATAAACACAATATTCTATAACATGATTAAATGGCATGATTTATAGTCGTCTTACTACTTGAACTTCTGAATTTCATATTTATAACATGATATCTAAGCACGTGCTTCTTGACTAAACGATTGCATATCCCTAACCATCGAGTACTCTCCTTGTGGTTGTAACTTAATATTGTGCTTATTCATGCTTGGGTCATCCACAAAGGACGCTTAAACATGTAAATTAACATACTAATTCTAATCATGGGTCGTCCACAAAGGATGTACATACTATGCTAAGCACGGGTCATCCACAAAAGATGCTACTATGGGAATTCTAAATCGTGCACATGTTAGGCACACTACTTGACTTTTGGTGTGTTTCTTGGGCACTCTAAACTTGTCAACAATGCTTCTTGTGAGCATACTATTCATAGTTTGTTTCGGCTATCTCTGAAACCTTGCATAATTTCTATCATCATGTTTAATCTAGTAACATGAAGCTAATGAACCGTTACTCACATTTAGATCTTGTTTAGTGTTCCATAAGCTTCCTACAAGCACCTAATCACATGATAACCATTCTAATGCTATTAGAACTTGCTAACACATTTATCTAACATGAATCGGGTCTAAAAAACTTTAATATGATCACCAAAGATGCTATTTCATCATTAAATACAATTTTACAAAAATACTTTTTGTGCAGAATTTCTGAGAGGCTGCTGTAATTTGCACTTTACTTCAATTTAACGACCAAACGAGCCAAAACTTAAATAATAACAATTAAAGTAGACTCAGAGGGCTACAATGTTTGTTTGGATCTCATCCTAACCCGGCGAACGGTTTATCCTCTACGTCCCTTCAAAGTTGACCTATTTTCTAAAAAACTTTGTTGTCCTAAATTCAAACATGACCAAAATACCCAAAACTCATGATAAGCTATTCTACTATTTGCCAAACTTATAATGCAGCCTATTTAACATGTTAAGATCATTTTTCATCAGGCCCATAAATTATCTTGCTAATTTAAGCAATTAATAAGTTTGTTCCAAACAACATCAAAACCATAACATAAATTCTTACTAGTCTTTAAGCCATGTATCTAACACATGATTCTTGCTATAATTCCAACATAACATAATTAACTAAACCATATTTCATCACAAAATCATGATTAGGGTTCTATAAAATCTCAATTAATCATAAACTCTTAAAGTGACATATAACATGAATTTTACCATCAATATACCTTGAATAGAAATGAAATTCCTAATCCTTGCTTACTTCTTGATTGCTCCAAGCACTAGTGATCTTTGGCTCATACACAACACTTAGCTATCAAGAATACTAAACCCTTGAACTTGAATCACTCTTGAAACCCTTGTATAAATTTCTTGATAAAGAAAAGTGTTAGGAATACAAATATTTCAAAGTTAAAGACTCGGTCACCTCAATTATGTAATAGCATAGATTTAGCTCGTAGTTATATTTATAGTAGTTAGTCCTTAGTTTAGTTAAGTAACACCGTGGAGGAAGGACGGGTCTCTTACCCACTGTATGCCTGATCCACAGCCCATACGGGGCGTTTTTCTTATTTATTTGTAAGGACTATAAATACCCCTCTCCACATGTGGAGAGGGTTGGTGCTTTCATTCTACTCAATCTAATCCTTCTTATTTTCTCTCATCTCCTTCTCTCTCTAGAAACACCCAACTCACTTTCTCTTTCTTTCTAACTTCTTCTTTTTGAATTCAAACCATACTTGTTAGTAGATTATTACAATAAACAGTATGTTACAATTGGTATCAAGAGCCATGGTTAGGGTCATTTAAATAGATTGGTTATTGTTTTTTTTGGTTCGAATAGTTTCTTAAGAAAACAACCTCATTTGATTTTTTTTGTATGGTTAGAATAGTTGTTTGGTTGTACTTTCATGTTTAGGTAGATCATATGTGCCTAGTTTAGTAGTTGGGTAGCTTGGCTTGTTCGTTTGGAGTTGTTTTGTCAAAAATTCGAGTTGATTTTTTTTGATGTTCTTGATAGAGGTTTGATTGTTTCTTGGTTGCGGTTTGTCATATTCTTGGTACCTTTTTGAGTTCAAATCTGTTGTGGTTTGCCATTTAGTGCAAGAAAAAGGGAAAAAGACAAAAATTCAGAAAGTGACAGCTTTATAAACTACGAGAATTTCACCATTGAGTTTAGAATAATTTTTCCGATAAAAACGAATATAAATACGTATACTTTCTCGTAGTTAATTTATTTAGTAAATTCGATTCGTTTTGTGTATTTTAGGTTGTGCCAGCTTGATAAAGGAAAACGCTCACGTTAAACAAGATATCCACAGTTTTTCAAACCCAAACAAGTTCAAAGAAGCTCAAAAGTTAAGGAAAATCAAAAGTAAAGGCTTTGGCTCGTAAAATAGTTTTAGAAAATTTTCCGGATATTACAGCACATACCCCTAAAAGGAATCGCGTCCTCGCGATTAGGTTCAAGTTATAGGTCGAAATAATGTCGGTGTAAAGGTGATGGTACTGAAACGGTTTAGATCTCAACTACGCGATGTTTCACAATTTCATTGGTGTGGTCTCCTCCAAATTCTCATAGTCTCAATTCCAATGTAGGGTTTATATCCTGGTGATACAAAAATCCTGACCCGATACATGTAAAGTAGTGAAAAATGACAGAGTGACCGATCTTCAAGTTTTGTTCCGAAACCGGGGTTTTCCTCCTCAGAGAAATGGATAAAATTTTTATCTGGAAAACTTTATTTGAGTAAACATTAGTACGAATTTGACCAAAATAACTTTCTAAGTGTTACAAATTTCTTTGTTACGAATTCGCGGTTACGTAAGATGACACAATTTCAAAAGACCTTATAAGTTTGTAGAAATCGGGTTTCCAATCGTGGTATGGGTAAGATGAGTTTCACAAAATTGACGTTTGACATTTCTCAACAAAAGTTTGATAAGATTTTGACCAGAAGAAATTTAATCCTCAAAGTAGGTATTTCAGAAAAATGTCACTACGAGTTTGAAAGTTGATATAAAAGCATCTTAAGGAAAAGACTTAAAATAAGAACATCAAAGAAGAAGGGCAGTCGAGCAGGTCCACCTATGTTCCTAAACATCAAAGGAAAAGAATCTAGTTGCCAAGCTGAGCGGGTTTCAAGGTTTAATATTGGGCGAAACTCAAAGGTGTAAGTATCAAACTTGTTTAAACAGTACTAAAAGGTATCCTGACCGTAATTGTTGTACCGGCGGTCTGAAAGCGGTGCCAAAAAGTATCATGACCTAAAAAGTTGCACTACAAATCAGGGAATCCAATCGCATGGAACAGAAGGGGTAACTTATTCAGTGATGAAACAATATCATGTCTTGGTAGGTTGTGATCTATAATCTCAGGCGAAGGTGTGGGATCCACTTCTAAGGTTTTAGTTTAATTTCAAAAATCAAATAATCAGTTATATGAAATAATAGTATGAAAACACTTATCATGGCCGTAAATGGCTCACCTGGTAATTGTAAAATACTTTATAAGATAGTTTGTAGAACAGCTCATAAAATAATAGAGAACGACTTTAATAATGACAAAATCGTGTAAAATACTTAATAAAATAGTTTGTAGGACAGCTTGTAGAGTGATGGAGAATGATTTATCATTCATAAAATAATAATAAAATCATAGTTTAATCGGTGATATATTAGCAAGATAAAGATCGGGATACACAATAACTTGGGAGATGATTTGTAAGACAATGCATAGAGTCATAAGAAAATCATTTGTGATCCATAAATTATTGGAAAAGCTGTAGCTTACTTAGTGATTTAGTAGCAAAATGATTCATCGGGTGGCTGTAAATAGTTTTAAAAAGTAATGACAAAATAAATTGTAAGACAACAATAATAACATAGTTTTATTGTTTTGAAATCAAACAATGGCTAATTAGCTAACGAGAGAGTAAAAAGATTTATAAGGTTGTACTATAACAAGCAGAATAAATGCATCATAGCTTACAAAATTTTATGAAATTGCTCGCTAGTTTATGAAATGGTAGTAAAGCAGCGAATCGGTTCATTACTTAATAATGGGAGGGCTTTTGCAATGAGTTGTAAAACAATTTATTGGGCAGCAAGAAAATAATTTAACATTTATAATATAGTAACAAGCTTTAATTTGTAATATACTAATAGGGTAGTAAAACACTTTGTTGGAAACATTTTGATTATTTAAAATACTTTAGTTTATTAAAGCTATTTTGTAATAAAAATATAAAATAGTAATTGACATTAAGAATTTTAATTTATTGTTTATAAAATGGTAGTAACGTCGAAATTTTAGTTTTCAAAATATAGTAGTAAAACATTTTGCAGGTTGACCGCAAAACGGTCGGTCTAGCAATTGAAAGCAGTTTGTGTGAATTTGTGTGTAGTGGCAAAAATAATGGAACGTGAAATAATGTAGGAAGGGGGTTTAATTACTTACGGAAAACTTCTATATAAATTGCTTAGGGTAAAGAAATTTAAAGTGAAATAATGGGATGACAAATAGATTACCGTATGTAGAAATAACATAATAGCATTTGACACTTGATTAAATAATAGTGAAAATATAGTGCGTAATTGAAATATGATGGTTCGTAGAAGTTGAGAAAGGACGATATTACTTAAGTGGGTAATTAACCGAAACGAGGTGACTTAAAATATGAGGGTGAAAAAATGCGATGAGTTACGAATATAAGTAAGGATGAGATAAGTATGTACGAAATTAAGGTAACGATTTGAAACTCTTTATATCACGGCAAACATGCCCCATTAGTGCTGACTATTAAAACGAAGTGTTTGAAAAGTAAAACGTTCTTAAGATTCGTAAAGGGTAAACAAACGTTAACGAGAGTGCCATAGTTGAAAACACGTGTAAAGTTTAAATGTGGAAAGAGTTGAGTGGACAAAAGAGGTAAAGTAAAGTTTTGAAAAATGGTTAACGAGGATTAATAAATGCTAGCATAGTGAAAGCGTAATCACATAGAAAGTGTGTAAAATTTATAAGTAGGTTTCATATACCTTATGATGCACGTTTCAATTAAATAAAATAGATGTACATAGTGGGTGTTAAAGGGGTAAATAGCGTGAATCCCTGGTTAAGTGTAAAGGTGTGAAACGGTTGATGATCCATGGTTTGTACAAAATCCTAACCAACAGAATTCGAATCACCTAAAGCAACATCAGCTTCGAAACATGAACATTAGGACGAACCTCTAACATGGTCAATACAAGTAACTCCATTTACAAACTTAAGGTCTATGATTCCTCATGAATACTATCATTTCGCCCACAGTCTCCAATATCCACTTCCTAGGATCAAACCATTAATGTGTTCATTTCCATCGACGGATTACTTCCTAAGACAATTAAGGGTGTCGGCCAACTCATTGGTTTATATGTGGTGTATACAAGCTTCCTCAAAAATGGAAGGGTAGGGGAAAAGGTGAGGCGTAAGGTAATACTAGAGTGTTCATGTTTTCAAAATTTGCTTTCAAATAGTATTCCAAAGTGGTGTTTCCAAAATGATATGTTCAAAGTAGTGCACTTTCAAAATAGGGTGCTCCAAAAGAGTGTACTCCAAATAGTTCTAAATACAGTGTAACGATAGTGTATCTAAAATAGTTTTCGAATTAGTATACCGATACGATTCGTCTTTGAAATAGTGAAACAAATGTTGACTCCCCAAAATAGTAATCCAAATAGTTTGTCAAATTAGCGTACCCGAAGTAACATACCCCTAAAATAGTTTTCAAGTAGTATATTAATATAACACGTCTTCAATTAGCGAAACCAAAGTTTAACGTTCAAAATGGTATTCGGAATAGTGTGTTAAAATAGCGTACCCAAAATAGCATGGCCAAAAAGTTTTCCTGAAAATAACGTCTTCAAAATATTGTATCAATTTGTGTGTGTGTGTGTGTGTGAGTATATATATATATATATATATATATATATATATATATATATATATATATATATATATATATATAAATAACAGGAGGCGTTACATGTGTAATGCCACCTCATTGCCCAGTTATTGCCATGTAATTCATTATCAGCCATGTCATCACATCTGTCCATGTATCTCTATATTATATACTAGCTTCATAACCCGCCCGATGGGCGGGTACGCTTCATAAAACTGTTTGACAAATACATATTTCTCATTTATTATATGTAGACAAAATATCTGTTTGAGTTTATGAGGGCTATTTGGGAAGTAAACAAATTGAGAAGATATAATACAATGGTCATATATTATAAAAAACAAATAATGATAACCGTCATATTAAAAATAATAACATAAACTTTATTCATATGCGAAATAATACTTCTTTGTATACAACGTTTGTGGTGTAGTTCGCGTATTCGCCATCTTTGTCACAACAAAGAATCTTTAAACCTTTTTTCGTCTTCACTCTTGAAACGGCAACATATAGTTGTCCGTGTGTGAATACCGACTTTTGTAGAAATAGGCCAACCTGAGACAACGTTTGACCTTGGCTTTTATTAATCGTCATACCAAAACAAACTTGAACAGGAAACTGTCTCCTATTCAACTTGAATGGCATTTTGCTGTCCGTCGGTGTAATGATTATTCTAGGTATTGCACATATATTACCAAGTTTTCCACCTGATATTATCTTTCCTTCAATGACATTCGTTCCCATTCGTTGGATTTGCAACCTGGTACCATTGCATAGTCCGGCATTTTGATCGATGTTTCGCATACACATGACTGGTGCACCAACCTTTAATGATAACCTGTGGTGTGGAAGTCCTGACATTTCTATAGTATTTAGAAAATCCGTTGTGTATATCTGTTCATCGAAAATTGTATCCATATCAAGCATAGAAATTGAGTCTGAACTTTCATAGACTTTCTGTTCACCTGGAATTAAAGATAGCATTCGATCGTTTATGATGTCAACCAATTCGTGCGTTGGGGCAAGAATTGCTCGTTCTTGAAAATAAGCAGGACAATTCAAGTTGTCAACCAAATCAGGATATGTTTATTGAATAATGGAACCAACATGATCTTTCAAATTAACAATATCCAAAACAAAGGCCATAAATTGTCTAAGGTAATAAACCTTATAAAACAACCCAAATAAAGATAAAAGACATTATGAAATTGTTTATGCCATAGCAAACTTATTTTGTTGCAGAAAGGAAATCACAATAAGCATAGGAGATGTGTTGCGTTGATCAAGGATCCTTCTCGATCTTCACTTGAACCATTGGTTTTTTCATAGGAGTAGGATCTGCATCTTCAACGTCACTTGGATAATCATCAAGGTCAATGTATTCAACGCGCTCACGCTTTTTCTCGTTTGAACCATCACAACTGCTGGGAGAATGCGTAGCACCATCACCACTGCGGGATGTTTGCTTATCTTTCGAAGGTGGAGTATCGAGTACCAATGTCTTCGTGACACTTTGGTATGTTGATTTGGGCGGCCTTGGTGGTTTCAGCAGCATGATAGGTGTGGTATAATCGACTGGTGCATCCTAATATAACCAAAAAATATGAAAATTGTTACATACCGATAATAATATGCAAATAACATAAAAGTTAAAAATGTATGTTTACATACATCTGATTCCATAAAGCCATTTTTGAAGTAGGCAATAACATCGGGATCTTCAGACACATCGTCATACCTATACTTGTGAGTATTTCTGTTATGGTTATATTCAGAGTAGAATATCTTTAACAAAACCTTTTTGCCGATAATAACATCCAAGTCATTCGGAAAATACTCATCAGGATTCATTCCTTTTGTTTCCATTATCTCCCATGTAGTCTTACCACACAATATGAACACAGTGGTATTAAAAAACACAGCGGGGGCAGATCCTGTATCGTCGGAGAAACGAAGCATTAACTTGAACATGTATAAAAACATCACAATACATGTATAAGTAATTATACATCGATGACATTAAGTTATATAAATTACATCGTAAATGTAATAAAATCATACACTTGTGCTGCTTGAACAGTCCCATGTCTGTCACATGTGGATGTTGGCTTGCGGCTTTTAGATGGACCATGACCTTTAGCAGGTATGATGCTAACGCGTTTGTTGCACATTTTACATGTTGTGTAAGCCCAACCTTCCCTCTTGCATAATCTTACGTATAGTAGCATAAACCACGCATTGAGAATCCTTCAAAAAAATGTTGTGTTATTGGACTATTATTTAGCGGCTTAATTTCATTTTATCCGTGGTTATGTAAGAAAGAATAAAAGGAAATTTTATGTTGGAGTTAAAATAATTAAATCAACACTTACAGGGTATGTATCACGGATCGATCCAACCATTTGCTTAACGCAACCAGACATGAACTCCGCCGGGCTTTCAACCTTTTTGGGAGGAGTGTACAACTGAATCTTAAACTCCGTTTCATTGAAATCCTCACGTTCCTGATAACTAAAAACATATAGTTTGTGTTGATTCATTACAGGTTGAAATGTTATAATGATACCTTGTATATAATATTTAATAAATGAAATCATAGTAAATGCAAATGAAATATTAATAATCTCAAAAAATGAACGCACCTCTTTCTGAAGTTGACAATTTCCGGCATATTCGAGTTCATGAATATTTTTGTGCCGAAAATGGCATTATGAATAGCAGGTTCATCTACATAGTAGAAAAGCAAAAGGATAGTACCATTTAAACGATGCTTTTCAGCAAGATGTTGATCAACAATGTAGTGAATTAGAGCATATATAAAAGAGTATACTTACCATCCCAGTATTTCACTTTAGCAAGTTGGAGTATGATGATGAGTCATCCCAAGTTATCACACTTTTCAGAATACTCGTTCCACATGCTTGCCCAGTTGTCCCAAAAAGTGAGATTGATTCTGAGAGACCTTCAAAGACATAATTCAAGATTGTGTCAAATTCAGTGGTTATTTTTTATAAACGAATAAAAGGGTAAATATATGATGTATTGATGAGCATTTTCGAGCACAACACTCCTGCGAGTCTTTTTGCCCCATTTGGAATTGACAGGGACAATGTCTCCGATGGCAACAACAGTACCGACTACATCTGTTATTGAGAATTATACAATAAGCAATAACAAACATACAAATGTATTTAGATTTCAAAAAAATATAACCAAAGTATAAGCATACATACCAACAACATCATTGGCATAATATTTGTTATTTTCATCAAGAATTGAATTGAATGATTCAAACTGGAAACCATGCAGATCATTATTGATCGGGTCAATCCTTGTCACAATTGTGGTGCGGAAAAAGCTGATTTTCCATTGATGGGGCAACAATGGCAATGTGCCATCATTCTCTGCAACGGCAAAATTAGACAGTTTGTAGCATTAGCCCTCAACTAACAATGGCTCAAATACATATTTGAAATCCTTCCTTATGGTTGCCTCAATCCTGGTACCCTGTTAATAGTTTACAATTATACTTTAGTTTGGATTCACATATCACAAATCATCTTCATATATAAAGTTATATCGTTCTTGATCAAATATCACAAATCATTTTTATATCGTTTCTAACCATAAGTAATATTCGAATTCCAGGTTTGCAATGATACTTTAGTTTATCAAATATAAATCATCAAATTGTAAGAATCAGTTATTATTATGTTACGTACCTCTTCATCTTGTAAAACAAAATCAAGACTGTAAGGGTTTTTTTCGTCGTCTTTCTTGTGGGAATGCCATAGCGAAATGCATCTACCTTTGACAGCAATGTCATCGATCATAGGGTCCACATCCATGAGCTTAGTTATTTTCTGTTCTTTTACATTGACTGGAACGATGAGAAAGTTCGTGTCAGCAGTAAATATATTAACAGAATAATATTAGTTTAGCATGTATTTCGTACATCATTTATATGAAAAATAACATAATACTCAAGTTTGAATGGTTCAAATAATTCGGTATAATGGTCACTCAATAAACATAGTTTCATTGTATATATTACCTAATGATTTTGGCAGAAATATAAAAATTGATTTATGTTGGTATATTATACTTGTTGTATACAATTAAAAACCGTAATACTATACTTCTTTGTTGAACAAATAAGGTTTTGCCAAAAAAAATCAGATTAGTATAGAATAACTGATATTAAAACATATAGTGTTAAAACATATAGTGTTTCAAAATTGAATTTGTTTGGATAAACAATTATGTTTACACTAATTAATGAAATTTCAAGGATGAAAATAATATTGAAATCGTTTTGGTAAAGAAAAAAAATACCTGTAGATTTAGAGGAACTGCAGCTTGGAGACTTGCCCTTATTTGCAAACCTGGAATTCGAATACTTACTCATGGTTAGTAACTTTGTTAGAAACGATATAAAAATGATTTGTGATTTTGATCGATAAACGATAGAGCCAATATATAGGGTAGTATTAGGGTTTAATTTAAACACAGTCTTTGAAACAAATTTGTGTTTTAAAAAATTTTGAGTTTTCAAATTGGTGATTGACTGTACCTAAATTCATTCCATAATTATTTCATAGTAATCCCTTGATTGTAGGTGGTCATTGAAGTGTTTGTAACATAAAATCAAACTTCCCTTCTTATCCCTTGATTGTAGCATTCATTCTTAAATGAAATTACGGTTTATATTTGGAATTTTTGAAATGAATATGGATACATGCAAAATGGGAGGACAAAGTAAACATGTAATCAATCATCAAATAATGTTTTGAAACTTATATAAGATATCATCATCAAAACACATGCATGTGATACAAAAAAAATGAAAAAAAAAAAAAACAGAGGAAGAATTTGATATTCATAATTTGATAATCATAATTTGTTTGCCTAAAATAGGACACTCGAATGCTAATGGATTCTTAAATGTGCAGGTTACGTTTTTTATTAGTAAGTGTTTTTTGGATGTTTATTTTAAGCATGTATATTATGTTTTTAAAGCTTTCAACACAAACCCTCAAGTGCTCTAGTGGTAGAGAGTTTGTTTATTGTTCAATAGGTCAAGAGTTCGAATCCCAAAAGCTGCACATTTTTTTTAAGAAGGAGACATCATGCATGAAAAGTGTGTGCCTAGTAGGCAATGACATGGCATGTTGTTGAATATGTCGCAATGAGGTGGCAAATGTTAGAGGTTGATGACGTGTCATGGTTAGCCTATTATATAGTGTAGGATAACAGGAGGCGTTACACGTGTTATACCACCTCATTGCCATCTAAGTCATTATCAGCCATGTCATCACATCTGTCCATGTAAGCAATATTTATATTTTTTTTAAATTATATTTCGGCAATATTTTTAATTAAATTCGGCTGGATTTTTAATTAAATTCGGCTGTTTTATTTATTTTTACAAAAAGAGACATATATGGATTTAAACCCAGGTCTGATACTCCAGAAGCAAGCACCTCAACCAATTGAGCCAAGTCATTTGTTGTGATACATAATACAAACTAAAATCCAGATCTAGGAAAAACTTATTAAAGGCATTAAATGTGTGTGTATCCCTAAATGTGCGTAACTTATTAATATTGATATATAGGAAAAATATGTGCGTATCCCTAAATGTCAGCCACAATTTATCAGTATTTTCGTCAAAAAAAAAAAAAAAAAAAAAACCTAAAATCATTCGATAAAATTAAGCCACCACCATCATCATTAGATAATCGAAAATTATGCAAAATCCTAAACCTAAGTTGTTGCATATAATCGACAATTCCAATCCTTTGTCAGGTCAAGTAAGTTTTGTTTTCTTTTTATCGACGCGTTTTTGGATCTTTGATGTGTAGTTATTACTTATTAACGTTTGAAGCATTTGTTACAATGAAGTTAGAATGTATGATGGGCAAACAACTGACAGTTCCAACAACACCATCGGGTAATTCGTTTTTACATATTCTTCATGCACTTTTATATTCTCTTTTTATATTCATAGTTTTCGTTAATGTTATATGTTATTCTCTTTGGTTTGTTACGTAAGGTTTTATGTATTTAACATACTGTTGTTATGAGGACTTTAATTTATGCATGATTTAACAATTCTAGAATGTAGGAGTAAATTGAAGTGTCCTATTGGTTGGAAGAGCTTTTCATTGATCTTTCTTGGAGCTTTGATAGGGAAAGTTATAATTTTATTAGCTAGCATATATATGTTGTGTTTCGTATGGTGAATTAATCTCCTACCTCGAAGTTTATTTGTACGTTTTGGTTCATTATAATCATCTCTTTATATATATACATGATCATTATAAATCGTTTACGCTTGCATGTAGTATGTTATTTTTTAGTTTGACATGTTATATCAAGCTCTTGATAAATACCAGATTGGAGATGACGTTAGAAACAAAGAAGGCCAATTCGATTCAACAGGTTCTTAATCACTCCATCATAATTTTTGATTGCATAATTATAGTCTTATGATGATGATGATGATGATGATGATGATGATTTGGTCTCAATTGAAGATTTTTATATTTTTCTCTGGTATGATTTTCATGCATGTACATGTTTTTATGATGATATGATATAAATTACAATTTGATTCGATGATGATGATGATGATTATCGATGCTTGATAATGGACATCTACCTTTTGGAATTGATGCAAGTAACCATATTTGACTTTTATAATATGTATAATTTCAAAAAATAAAAATAAAAAAAAATCTATCTTTTGAAAATTGAATCTTGGTTTCACATTATGCAGGGAGTTGTTGGTAACTTCTGACTAACTTCATTTGATAATATTTCGGTTTGTGCTTTGGTTCCTGCTACTTTATGCATTGATTCCTCCTACTTTTAGGAATAAAATTAGATGAAGAAAGGGCATGATAAATGGTGTGGTGACGAGGGATACAATGAAGATGGTATGATGAAAGTATGCGATTCCGAGTAACAACAAGGTGGTGGTAACTCAGATTTTTTTATCCGATTTGGTTTTAAGTTTTCTAATTCTTCTTGATTATGATACAGGTTGCTTCTATTATAACCATGTGGAATCAAATGCAGCCTGCATATGCTGCTGACATGTGGAACGAAGCCTTCAATAAGCAGCTTGGTACTAAGGTATGCTCTACTTTTGCTAGAATCAGACATGTTCTTCGAGTGACAATTTTAAATCTGAAAGCAGGGGGGCAGGTTGGGTAACGGGTCAAATCGATTTGGATAAAAAATTTATGAGCAATGGATCATAATAGGTTTGGATAAACAATAGTACTTCGAGTAGAGGTTGGGAGAGTTTGATTGCTACGAATAAAAAATGTGAAACTTGCAGATTTTGGTCTTGCAAAGGAAGAAACTGTTACTGCATGTTCTTCGAGTGACAATTTTAAATCTGAAGACGGGGAAGAACGGGCAAGTGGGTAAAAAATGTAACAACTGGTGTAGTGTAGTGTTCTTAAGACTATCCCTAAGTCACAGTTAGATCCCATGCTCAGTATACAATATTATCGCCACTGGGTGACTTTAAATGAACCAAATGTTGTTGCGGTTTGTAGTTATAAATCAGGGATTTACCGACCAGCTAGGTGATCTGCTTCTTTTGGGAACTACACCTCTGGTGATTCTTAATCACGTCACGCTTTTGAGATAAATAATTAAGAAACTCTTTTTACTAACTTTGAAAAGTAGCAAAGACGTTCGAAAGAGATTTCAAAATCATTTATTCCCTAAAACGCCCCGTTTACCCATTTTATTTAACGTACTAACTTTACACTACTTATTTTTGTATTTTTATATTTTCCATACTTTATTCTCGTGACGGTATGTTGACTTTCATTATTTTTTTTGCAATAACGTTTAGGGCAAAAAGTAGAAACACGTCTCATGGAGAAGTGACCATACGGATAAAGTCTTCATCCTTGATTTTTCACAAGCCCCCAAACTAAGCTTAAAAACGAGATCACAGCCTACTTACAAGTTAGATGCTAACGCTACTCATGGTAGTTACTTGTGTAATAACTTCTCGCTCCCATTTTCCTATTTTTGTATCTATTTATTTTATTTTTGTGAGAGAAATGAATTTCTTCATAAACATCTCGTTTTCATAATTATTAGTCCGATAAAGATACTAAATTAAGACGCTAAGTAGTTTTCGATCTTCACTTAAGAATCTTTGCCTTAAAAATGAGGTCCACATCAAGGAATTAGGATACAAACTAACATATACATCAATGAATCGAACTCATACATAATCAAAGACATTAGTTGCGGAGTACTTTCACGTGCACATCATGCGCCCGATCTAGGACCGTCCACATGCACATCACGCGCCAGCAACTTCTGTCTTACAACAATAGCACTAATCAATCCATACTTATTCATTCATTTTTTTTGATACTTTTCTCTTGCCTTAGTAACTTCTCGACCCCGAACCTTCACGGTTTCAATCCAAGACCTACCACCAACTTATTAGGTTAGAATGTAGGATCCAAGGCCCGATCTCAATCCGAAGTCTTAAAGCACCTTAGCTCATACGAATACCGGGCTTTAAAGGGTAGCTCCGAAACCACATACGTATAACGTAATACAATACAATACAACTCAAAATGGCGTGTATCCTTGATGTGTACCCAATTTTTAAAGCAAAGATTCTCTTAAGACGACAAAAAACTAAATTTCGCCCAAACGTAACATCTTTAATTATTTAAGCACATAATATGGGGTGAAACAACTTGGTGGGAGCAAAAAGCCACAAGTACCTACGATGAGCTCTAAAGAGAACCAACTACTCCACGCTTAGCATCTAACTTCTAAATAAACTCTATCATTTCTCGTTCTCCGCATTTTGAAAATCTCAAATAATGAAATCCGCGGATGCTTAGCCGATAATCAAGCCACGCATATATAAAGTCAATTACGGGAACTTGCAAACTCTTAGAAAGAATTCGCGTTAGCTCCTAGTGTAAGAGACTAGCGAAAGCTCTTCAAGCCATGCATATTAAAAGTCAAGTACGGGAGCCGACAAAAGAGTAGCTCCTTGTGTACAAGACTAGCAAAAGCTTTTATGATCATCATTGGTTAAGGGAACAAGCTAGGGCTCAACACGCCCGGATCAAGTCAAAATTTTATTCCTACTCTCGCCAGCTGGAAAGTCAACAAGGTGTCAAAACACTTATTATATTTTTGCACATCTTTTTCAACTTTTTCACATTTTTTTGTACTTTTTCACTTCATTTTCATCATTTTTTCTTTGAAATTTTTCAAATTTTTCAATTTTTTTGATTTTTTAGGAAAAACGGGGTTGCGAGAGTAAACGACTAAAATGAAAGTACAAGGCAAAAGTCAAATCGAAGATTCACCCCCCCAGACTAAAGGTAAACATTGTCCTAACAAAAATCTAAGGCCGTTTATTAAGTATGCCAAATAGATAAACGTTAGTCGATAAGATTAGGATATATAATGTGGATCTCCTTAAGCAATGAGGAATGATACTCGAGTGGAGAGAATGACAAAACCACGAGCACGAGAGTAATCATAATTCGGGACAATCCTGGACAATCACAAACAACCACGAAAACACGAGAAATGGAAGAGGTTGCCCTCCTCACGTCACGTTATTAGAAAATAAAAATAAAAGATAAAGGATAAGCATGGGGTGCCTCCCACGAAGCGCTTATTTTTTTTTTACGAGTCGTATAGCTTAGACTCGCCCCGAATTTACTTATTCTTGGGGGAGCAAATGAAACGGACAACCGGCAAAAACGGAGATGCCGGGATCAAAAACGGTATCCTCACTCCCGGAGGAGTGGAAAGATGGAGAAACGATGGGAT
>LBNU01014398.1:24726-48977 GCA_014162995.1 Artemisia annua | reverse complement strand
TCATCCAACCTCTGTATAAGCAACAATTGTGTCACACCCCCCGCCGAAAGCGGAAACGCGAGGTGCAACATAATCATATACATCGCACAAGAGATATAGAACAATACCATAATTTACATTAAAGGAAAAGTATATCATCTAACATTGTTTAAGCGACATCGGCAATTTAAGACACAAAGTTTAGTTCCCAAAAGATAGCTTGAAATCCATAATGATTAGTAGTGACGCGTGAAAACTTCATTATGCAAGGACCATGAAGAAAAACTTACTGACGATCACCTGAAATGCATGAGAGAAAACGGGTCAACTATGAAAATAGTTGGTGATATTAAGCTTGATTACGACTCAAATTGGTAAACATATTATGTTGGATTCATACACAAGTTCTATGTGTGTTAAGTCTTGGGGTCGAAATTCATATGCTCGTGCTCTTGTTGAAGTGTCGTCTCTTAACGAGCTAATGAATCATGTGGTTGTGGCGATTCAGTTCCCTAATGGTTCATGTCACTCATTAGAATGAATTGATATTGAATATGAATGGCAGCCCCCACGTTGTGCTTTGTGCAAAATATTTGACCATAATGATGTTGCATGCCCCAAGAAGGTTAAACAATCTAATGTGAAGGCTAATGTGGATGAGGAGGGCTTTGTTGAAGCTACTAAGCGTAAGGGTAAGGGTAAGACGCCAAATTATGAGAAGGTAATTGATGGAGTTCGTTTTGCAAAACCAAAGGTCACATTGAATTATCGTTGGCAGCCGGTTTCGAAAACTAAAGGGGGGACTGATGGAGCATCTTCTTCTAAGGGTAATGGTACTAATAAGGAACCTAATGTTCCTAAGGATGGTGTGGAGAATGGTGCTTCATCATCTAAGGCTAATGTTACGAATAAGGAAGCGAGTACTACAAATGTGGAGGCTGGTCTTAATTCAACGGATAATCATGTCAATAGTAATGTTCAAGCCCTTAATAAATATATTCATGATGATTTAAGTGATATAATCACTAAAATTCATTTGGGGCGCTTAATGATGATGTGATGAGTTCTGAAGTTGGGTTTGAGGAGGGTTCATCTCAAGTGGATAGAGGGGTACATGAGGTGGATAGTGATAGTGACAATGAGGTAGATGAGTATATTGAGATGGGCAAACCACGCACGGACACTAGTAATCATAAGGAAGCAAGCACTTCCTCTGTTGACGTTCCTCATGTATAGCATCGCTTCATGGAATATAAGGGGAATGAACCAATCCCCTAAACAAATTGAGGTTCGTCAGGTTATTGGTGAAAATCAACTTTCTATTTGCCCTATTTTGGAATCGCATGTTTCTAATTCTCGTCTTCAGGAGTTATGCATGAGGGTTTTTAAAGGTTGGGATTGGACTTCTAATGGTAGTTTTTGTAGTAGTGGTTCTCGTATCATTTTGGGATAGAATGTGGATGCGGTTGATTTGAATGTGGTTGTTATGACTGATCAGGTGGTCCATACTTTCATTCGGTTCAAGGCTTATAAAGAGGAGTTGTTTTGTTCCTTCGTCTATGCTCATAATAGGTATACACATAGGAGACGCCTTTGGGATAATCTTGGCTTACATAATCAGCTGGTTCGTAATCGCCCTTGGTGTGTTCTTGGGGACTTTAATTCAGCTCTTAATTTAGAAGATAAGGTCGAGGGTTCTTCGATTATTGATATTGCGATGCGGGAATTCAAGGAGTGTGTTGATGCTAATGAGTTGGTTGATATAAACCGTTCGGGCCTACAATTTACTTGGTCTCAAAAGCCGAGAGGATTGGATGGTACTTTGAGAAAGATTGATCGTATAATGGCTAACCTTAGGTTTCTAGATTCTTTTGCTGGTGCTCATGCTGTTTTCCAACCGTACCGTGTTTCTGATCATTCCCTGGCCATTCTTCATATTCCTACGATATGTAAGTTTAAACCTAGGCCTTTTAAATTCTCTAATATTCTGGTTCAGAATTCAAGGTTTAAGCAGCAAGTTCAAGACAGTTGGTGTACATCGGTGAGTGGTTTTCACATGTTTAAAGTGGTTAGTAAATTGAAGGCACTGAAAAAGCCTTTTCGGAGTATGCTGTTCCGAGAAGAGAATATTCATGAGAAAGTTACTAAACTTCGTCATGAATTGGATGTGGTGCAACGTGCCCTTGATTTGGATCCTTTTAATGTTGATTTGCGTGAGGAGGAAGCATGCTACCTTAATGCGTTTAATGAAGCAGTGTTGAAGGAAGAATGCTTTCTAAAGCAAAAAGCTAAGGTTGAATGGCTTCAGGTTGGGGACTCGAATTCTGCATACTTTCATAAGGTCGTCAAGAGTAGAAAAGCTAGGAGTAGGATTGATTTAATTTGTGATGGTAATGGCGTGCAATTGGTGGATGATCAGGTTCCTAATGCTTTTGTTTCTTACTTTACTTCGTTTCTTGGGCAAGAGGGCCCTATTTTGCCATTGGATGATTCTGATCTTTTCACATCTACTCTTGATCATACTGTGGCTTTATATATGGTTCGTGATGTTATGGCTCGTGAGGTCAAAGATGTTATATTCTCTATGGGAGATGACAAGGCGCTGGGTCCTGACGGTTATTCGGCTGCATTTTTTAAGGGTGCTTGGGATATTATTTGCTGAAAGAGATTAATCATACTACCATAGCCCTATTGCCTAAGATCAATTTTCCCACTCGGATAACTGATTTTAGGCCTATTTCGTGTTGCAATGTGATTTTCAAGTGTATTAGTAAGATTATTGCGAACCGGATTAAGGAGAGCCTTAGCACTTTGGTTAGTCCGAATCAGTCTGCGTTTGTTCCTGGTAGACGTATTGCCGATAACATTCTTCTTACTCAGGAACTTATGCATAATTATCACCTCAATCTTGGCCCTTCTAGGTGTGCTTTTAAGGTTGATATTCAGAAGGCGTATGATACGGTGAATTGGCAGTTTTTGAGGTGTATTTTGGTTAGGTTTGGCTTTCATTCACGTATGGTTCACTGGATTATGGAGTGCGTTTCTACTACTTCATTTTCGATTAGTGTGAATGGCATTTTGCATGGTTATTTTAAGGGTAAGCGTGGTTTAAGGCAAGGGGACCCGTTATCGCCTTATCTTTTCACGCTTGTTATTGAGGTGCTTACCCTTATTGTGAGGCGTCGCGTTCGGGATTCTGAGTTGTTTACGTTTCATCACAAATGTTCTCAACTTAATATTATTAATCTTTGTTTTGCTGATGATTTGTTCTTGTTTGCTCATGGTGATGCTCATTCGGCTGGTGTTATTATGGATTCTCTAGAGGATTTCAAGGATGTGTCGGGGTTGTCTCCTAGTTTACCCAAGAGTACGGCTTATTTCTATAATGTTCTCAATCATGTTAAGCTTGCTATTTAACAGATTCTTCCGTTTGTTGAGGGGACTCTGCCTGTGAAGTATCTTGGGGTGCCGTTGGTTACTACTAGGCTGATCTTTAGAGATTGTAAGGAATTGGTGGAGAAGCTGTCTAATCGCATCAATGATTGGAGGAATAAATCCCTCTCTTTTGCTGGTCGACTTCAGCTTATTCAGTCAGTTCTGTCTTCTATGCATATTTATTGGGCTTCGGTTTTTGTTCTCCCTGCTCGTATTGTGTATGATCTTGAGCAGCTTATGCGGGGTTTCCTTTGGAGTTCTGGTAATGATCGGAAAGGTAATTCTAAAGTTGCTTGGGAGGTTGTGTGCTTACCTAAACAGGAAGGTGGGCTTGGGATTCGTAGACTTGATTCATTTAATACGGCTCTCATTGCTGCTCATATTTGGCGTTTGTTTAATTCTATGGATTCTTTGTGGGTGAAATGGATTCATACATATAGGTTGCGTGGTCGTAATTTTTGGGATGTTCCATGTCGTGGTAATATGTCTTGGAGTTGGCGGAAGATTCTTCAGATTAGGCCTCTTGTTAGGCAATTTTTCTGGTATAATATTGGTAGTGGTTTGAAGGCTTCAGCTTGGTTTGATAAGTGGTGTTCGGTTGGTCCTCTTTCTCTTATTGTGTCCTCGAGGGATATTCATCGGGCTGGTTTTTCTTCTAATTCTTTGGTTCGGGATATTATTTCGTAGGATGCTTGGGCTTGGCCGAATATGTGGGGAACTAAGTATCCTATGCTTACATCTATTTCGGTTCCTAATCTTAATGCTAATGTGGATGATCGGTTAGTTTGGAAGACGGGGGATGGTCATGTCAAGTCTTTCTCAGTTTCTTCAGTTTGGGATTGTATTCGGCCGCGTGGACAGGTTGTTGATTGGTTTCATCTTGTTTGGTTCACGCACCGTATTCCGAGGCATGCTTTTCATTTGTGGCTGGTTATGAGAAGGAGGCTTCGTAATCAGGATATGCTACAATCTAATGATCCCTCTAGTGGCGCTCTTGTGTGCCCTTTGTGCAACACTCAACCGGATTCTCATGATCACCTTTTCTTTGAGTGTTTGTTTTCTTTTCAGGTTTGGGACTCGTTGAAGGTGTTTGCTGGTCTTACGGATATTCCTTCTTCATTAGAGAATGTGGTACATCATTTGACTCCTATGTCTACATCTTGGTCTGTGAGGAGTGTTGTTTCGAAGCTTTTGTTCGCGGCGACTTCTTATTTTATTTGGCAAGAAAGGAACAACAGAATCTTCAAGCAGCAACGGCGGTCTGAAAGTCAATTGATTGATGTGATTAAATCAACGGTGCGTTTGAAGCTTCTTACATGTAGATTCAAGAGGAGAGCAAATGTGCTTGACTTATTGCGTGCGTGGCGGTTACCTACGTCTCTTATGCATTCTTAATGGCGAGTTCGATTCTAGATGCTGAGTTCTTGTTCTGGGAGCGTGAGGCTGGTCTTGTGTCCCTGGTTGATGCTTTTGGTGGTAGTTGGTTTTCGTTGGAGAATCGGGTGACCCTACTCCAAGGTTTTCCCTCCGGGTTTTTACTTGGAAAGGGTTTTTAAGAAGGCAGGCTCATCTGGTTCATCAATCTCCTTCGAAGAGATGGGTGGATATTTGCGGTCATTCTTGCGTGATTAGGTGGTTATTTCCGGTAGGAGTATTGGTTATTGTATGTATTTTTAGTTCTATCGCTTAGTGGCCTGTCACAAGCGATTTAGTTGGATGTTCAAGCGTTGCTTGAGGTTAATGTGGTACTTCAGCCACATTCCATTGTACTTAAACGATTTTTTGGTGTAATATAATTTACCGGGTGGAATGCCCTTTACCCAAAAAAATTTGAGTAGTTGTGACGAAAAGTAAAAGAATCAGCCACACGTACCAGGCGATGCAACATGAGAGTAAGGACCTCCATAACAAGAGTAAAAAGGTACGGAGACAAAGGATCACTTTGTCTCAAACCCCTCTTACCCTTAAAATAACCATGTAATACACCATTAACACTAATCGAGAATGAAGTCGACGTAACACATTCCATAATCCATGCAACCATACGCGCATGAAATCCAAAACCAATCAGAATACTCCTTAAAAAACTCCAATCAACCGTATCAAAAGCCTTTTGAATATCAACCTTAAAAGCACAACGAGCGGGCCCACGATCCAGATGATAATTATGCATAAGCTCCTGAGTAAGCAAAATATTATCCGAAATCCTTCTACCCGGAACAAACGCAGATTGATTTAAACTTACTAAAGATGTTAAACTCTCCTTGATACGGTTAGCAATAATCTTGCTTATACATTTATACATAACATTGCAGCAAGAAATATGCCTATTATCATTAATCCGGGAAGGAGAAGTGACCTTAGGAAGGAGAGCAATAGTAGTATGATAACTTCTTTAAGTAGTTTACCATTAGTGAAAAACTCTTGAACCGCTTTAGTAACATCTACAGAAATAATATCCCATGCACCTTTAAAGAAAGCCGCAGAATACCCATCAGGACCCGGAGATTTTTCATCACCCATCGAAAAAATACAATCCTTAACCTCTTGAGCCATGACACTCCGCACCATATGAGCAGCAACAACGGGATCGAGAGTAGTGTTAGATAGATCATTATCATCAAACGGAATAGAATACCCCTCTTGACCAAGAAAAGAAGTGAAATGACTAACGAAAGCATTAGGGACCTGGTCTTGATCGAAACGAACCCCATCTTTATTGCACACAGAATCAATCCGGCTCCTAGCTTTGCGGCTCTTGACCATTTTATGGAAATAAGCAGAATTAGCGCCCCCCACACGAAGCCACTCAATTTTAGCTTTTTGCTTGAGAAACCTCTCTTCCAAAAGAATGGCTTCTTTATATGCATTAAGATAAACCGCTTCCTCTTCTCTAATTTTCACATTAAAAGGATCCGTATCAAGAGCCCGTTGAACTGTATCCAATTCATGACGAAGTTTAACAACTTTCTCATGAATATTCCCCTCATTAAACAAAAGATATCGAAGCGGTTTCTTCGAAAGCTTAAGCTTACGAACAACACAGTACATGTAGAAACCACTAATCCTCGTATCCCAACACTCCTTAACCTGTGTTTTAAACTGAGGATTCTGCACAACAATGTTAGAGAATTTAAAAGGACGAGGTTTAAAAGTAAAGGATATAGGAATGATAAGAATAGCCGGGGAATGATTCGAGATCCGATAGGGCTGGAATATAGCATGAGCACCAAAAAATAAATCTGTATATCCAAGATTGGCCAAGATGTGGTCAATCTTCTTAAGCGTACCATCCATCCCTTTCGGTTTTTGATTCCATGTAAATTGCAGCCCCGAACGATTCACATTAGAAACCTCAATCTCATCAACACACTCTTTAAATTCCCGCATAGCAATATCAATCACAGACGATCCCTCCAATTTATCTTCTAAATGAAGAAGGGCGAGACCGAACATAATGCTTATGCAACTTAAGATTATCCCAAAGAGGACGCCTATGAGTATATCGGTTATGGGCATAAATAAACGAACAAAAAATCTCTTTCTTATCTGCCTTAAACCGAATACATGTATGAATAACCTAATCATCCATAGAAACCGCATTTAAATCAACCTCATCTTGGTTGCAACCCAAAACAATCCTAGAACCTTTATAACATAAATGCACATTAGAAGTCCAATCCCAATTGCGGAAAACTTTAGAACACAAAACATCAAGCCGCGACCTAGCCACATGAGATTCAAGAATTGCGCAAACCGAGAGCTTGTTTTCACTAATAACTTGCCGAACCTCATTTTGTTTAGGGGATTGGTTCATTCCCCTAATATTCCATGAGGCGATGCTATACATGGGGAACACTAGTAGAGGAAGTGCTTGCTTCCTTATTGTTGTTAATATCATCCTTAAAATACCCGAATCAGTATTCACATCAATAATCTCGTCCACTTCACTATCACTATTGATACCCAATTTAGAACCACCCAAATCAGCCGACACAATCCCATCATTCAATTCATCAATATCATTTTGTAAAACATCATACAAATTCCTCAAAGAGACTAGATCAATATTATCATGAAAGTACTTCTTTTTACCTTGCGCCTCCTTAACGGGCTGATTATCATGAGTTTTAGTAGCTATATTATCATTAGGAGACATTTTAGGATTCTCACCCTTATCAACTTCAGGTTCCACGAGCATGGTAGATTTAGGATCATTGTTAACATTGGAATTGGAAGTTTCTGAATTCGATTGAGAAGTTGAGGCTCCATCCACATTGGTCTTAACAATTGGCCTATAATAGAATGACACCTTAGGCTTTTGAAACCGCACACCATCCACATGTCTATTACTCGTTTGTTTACTTTTACCTTTCCCCCTATTCACAACAGTAAAACCATCATCATTAACCACCGGTTTCTCAACCGTTTTAACCTTTTTAGGACAACCATTATCATCATGATCAAATATCTTACAAGTTTCACATCGTGGTCGCTTCCATTCAAATTCTATATCAAGCATTTCCAAGGAATGAGCAGATCCATTAGGATATGAAATCGCAACCACAATTGAATCAAGTAAGGCCGTTAACGAAGAGACTCCCACAAGAACCCGAGCATAAGAATTCTGGCCCCAAGATTTAAGACACATGGTACTTGTATAGGAATCTAACATAATGGGACGACCAATTTGTGTAGAAATATGACTAAGACCCACTTTGGAATGAGCTACTAGAGGAACATTATGGATCTTAACCCACACCGGGGCTGAAGTAATCGCATCTTTCTTCAATTTAGAATTAGGGGTCCAAATATTTAAGATAATAGGCACAAGACGAATCAGCCGTGGACCCTCCTCCAACACCCTTTCCATACCCTCTTTTGTTGCAAATTGAAACATAAAGAAGCCGTTGTTAAGCATTACCCGCTGTAATCCAAACTTAGCCCAAGTATTCTTCACATAACTTTCTACAATTGGGAATGCAAGCCTTTTACCAATAAAGTATCCATATAGAGTGTTAGCAAATCTGTTACTAACCTCATTAACCACCTCCAATGGAATAGCAACATTTGCTCCCGCCACACATTCACTATTTCGCAACTCCGAGACTTTTACAACCTTCTTACCCGAAGCTTCCTTTACTATATCCGCAAAGGATGTTGTGGTTGAAATAGTTTTGTGAGCATATGTACCATTCACCTCATTAGTACTTGTTTTGTCCAATTCCGTAGCCACTTTAGTTCCATTCAATGATGTGGGATCTAATTGTGAACTCTTCTCATTCACCTCACAAGTATTCTGAAATGAAATATTCTCAACAGGAGAAGCATTCTTAACTACTTCATCAATCTCATTAACGTGTACATCCCCAACGTTCAAATCAGAAATACCAATATCACCCTGATTAGTAGCATTCTGATCAATGTTTTTTCCATCATTAGTGTTACCAACATTCAAATGAGAATTATCAAAATCACCAGCCTTTTCATTAGTAATAGAACGACTATTAGTAACTTCTTTAGGAGATAGCACATTCAAATCAGTTTTGTCATTAACCCCAACCATATTAGGCGTACCTTGATTAACATCAGAATCACCACCTGATTTATTCAATTCAGAAAACGAAGAAGATCCCTTACCATGAACATTACGCATAGGCTTCTTAAGAATTGACTTAAGAATCATTGCATCACCTAGCAGATTGCTCTTATTCGCGTCTCCCCCTGATGTTGTTCTAGCTTTGTCCTCATTAATATAACCCTTAACACCAGTACGATAACCTCCTTTCATTATGAAGAAAAATAACAGAAAACAATAATGAAACCCTAAAAAACAATTAAACAAGAAAAAACCCTAAAAATACACAGCCAAGCAATAAACACCCCAATAATGAGGCCATGAATCCCAAAAAGGGATTAAATACCCATCAAAGATCCCTAACCGACTTTCATGACTAGTTCCTATAAATTAATAATCGCAAAACAGAATCAAGATCCAATATATAGTGACAAATGAAAAAAAGATTCCCTAATAAAAAGCAAGAATCGAAACCCTAACAACCTAGAATCAGCAACCAAATAACAAATCAACTAAAGGGAAGTAATACTCAGATTAATCCACAAGAATTGAAGTTCTATAAGGTATTCAAATCAAGGAATTGATAGGAAACTGATCAGAATTGAGGAGGAAGGGAATCGCCATTTTTCTCCAGAGAGAGATAGGGTTCTTTTTTATATTTTTTTTATTATTTTTTTTGTTACGGGCCGTTGTCCCTAAAGGCACATTTGTTGAGAGCAATTGTACCTTACTTGATGGGAACCGTTGTCCCTAAACGCTTGCTCACTTGATGAGAGCAATTGCCCTTTACATGATGATAGCCGTTGTCCCTAATGCTAGCACACTTGATAAGAGTAATCGTCACTTACATAATGAGATCCGTTGTCTCTAAAGGCTAACTTTATGAGGACAATTTTTCCCTTCCACGATAAGGGCCGTTGTCCCTAAAGGCTCACTTGTTAAGAGCAATTGTTCCTTACTTTATAGGAGTCGTTGTCCCAAAATGCTTGCTCACTCGATAAGAGCAATTGCCCTTTACATGATGCTAGCCGTTGTCCCTAACGGTTTCACACTTGATAAGAGCAATTGTCAATTACATGATGAGATCCGTTGTCCCTAAAGGCTAACTTTATGGTGGCAATTTGTCCCTTACATCATAAGATACGTCTTCCCTAAAGGTGCACTTGTTGAGAGCAATTGTACCTTACTTGATTGGAACTGTTGTCCCTAAACGCTTGCTCACTTGATGAGAGCAATTGCCCTATACATGATGATAGTCGTTCTCCCTAAAGCTTGCAGACTCGATAAGAGCAATTCTCACATACATGACGAGATCCGTTGTCCCTAAAGGCTAACTTTTTTAGGGCAATTCTTCCCTTCCGCTATAAGAGCCGTTGTCCCTAAAGGCTCAATTGTTGAGAGCAATTGTAACTTACTTTTTGGGAGCCGTTGTCCCTAAACACTTGCTCATTTGATGAGAGCAATTACCCTTTACATGATGATGGCCGTTGTCCCTAATGCTTGCGCACATGATAAGAGCAATTGTCACTTACATGATGAGATCCGTTGTCCCTAAAGGCTAACTTTATAAGGGCAATTTGTCCCTTCCATGATAAGAGCCGTTGTCCCTATAGGCTCACTTGTTGAGAGCAATTGTACCTTACTTGATCGAAACCATTGTCCCTAAACGCTTGCTCACTTGATGAGAGCAATTGCTGTTTACATGATGATAGCCATTGTCCCAAATGGTTTCACACTTAAAAAGAGCAATTGTCACTTACATGATGAGATCCATTGTCCCTAAAGGCAAACATTTTTAGGGTTATTTGTCCCTTACATGATAAGAGCCGTAGTCCCGAAAGGCTTATTTGTTGAGAGCAATTTTACCTTACTTGATGGGAACCGTTGTCCCTAAACGCTTGCTCACTTGATGAGAGCAATTGCCTTTTACATGATGATAGCCATTGTCCATAACGGTTTCACACTTGATAAGATCCGTCGTCCCTAAAGGCTAACTTTATAAGGGCAATTTGTCCCTTACATGATAGGAGACGTCGTCCCTAAAGGTGCACTTGTTGAGAGCAATTGTACCTTACCTAATAGGAACTGTTGTCCATAAACGCTTGCTCACTTGATGAGAGCAATTGCACTTTACATGATGATAGCCGTTCTCCCTAAAGCTTGCAGACTTGATAAGAGCAATTGTCACTTACATGATGAGATCCGTTGTCCATAAAGGCTAAATTTATGAGGGCAATTTGTCCCTTCCATTATAAGAGCCGTTGTCCCTAAAGGCTCACTTGTTGAGAGCAATTTTACCTAACTTTTTGGGAGCCGTTGTCCCTAAATGCATACTTATTTGAGGAGAGCAATTGCCCTTTATATGATGATGGCCGTTGTACCTAATCCTTGCACACTTGATAAGAGCAATTGTCACTTACATGATGAGATCCGTTGTCCCTAAAGGCTAACATTTTTAGGGCTATTTGTCCCTTACATGATAAGAGCCGTTGTCCCTAAAGGCTTATTTGTTGAGAGCAATTGTACCTAACTTGATGGGANATGATGGCCGTTGTACCTAATCCTTGCACACTTGATAAGAGCAATTGTCACTTACATGATGAGATCCGTTGTCCCTAAAGGCTAACATTTTTAGGGCTATTTGTCCCTTACATGATAAGAGCCGTTGTCCCTAAAGGCTTATTTGTTGAGAGCAATTGTACCTAACTTGATGGGAACCGTTGTCCCTAAACGCTTGCTCACTTGATGAGAGCAATTGCCCTTTACATGATGATAGCCGTTGTCCCTAATGCTAGCACACTAGATAAGAGTAATTGTCATTTATATGATGAGATCCGTTGTCCCTAAAGGCTAACTTCATGAGGACAATTTGTCCCTTCCATGATAAGGGCCGTTGTCCCTAAAGGCTCACTTGTTGAGAGCAATTATACCTTACTTTATGGGAGCCGTTGTCCCTAAAGGCTTGCTCACTTGATAAGAGCAATTGCCCTTTACATGATGATAGCTGTTGTCCCTAACGGTTTCACACTTGATAAGATCCGTGGTCCTTAAAGGCTAACTTTTTGAGGGCAATTTGTCCCTTACATGATGAGAGACGTTGTCCCTAAAGGTGCACTTGTTGAGAGCAATTCTACCTTACCTGATTGGAACTGTTTTCCCTAAACGCTTACTTACTTGATGAGAGCAATTACCCTTTACATGATGATAGCCGTTCTCCCTAAAGCTTGCAGACTCGATAAGAGCAATTGTCACTTACATGATGAGATCCTTTGTCCCTAAAGGATAAATTTATGAGGGCAATTTGTCCCTTCCATTATAAGAGCCGTTGTCCCTAAAGGCTCACTTGTTGAGAGCAATTGTACCTAACTTTTTGGGAGCCGTTGTCCCTAAACGCTTGCTTATTTGATGAGAGCAATTGCCCTTTATATGATGATGGCTGTTGTCCCTAATCCTTGCACACTTGATAAGAGCAATTGTCACTTACATGATGAGATCCGTTGTCCCTAAAGGCTAACTTCATGAGGGCAATTTGTACCTTCCATGAGCCGTTGTCCCTAAAGGCTCACTTGTTGAGAGCAATTGTACCTTACTTGATGGGAACCGTTGTTCCTAAACGCTTGCTCACTTGATGAGAGCAATTGCTGTTTAGATGACGAAAGCCGTTGTCCCTAATGGTTTCACACTTAATAAGAGCAATCAAAACTTACATGATGAGATTCGTTGCCCAAAAGGCTTACATTTTTAGGGCTATTTGTCCCTTACATGATAAAAGTCATTGTCCCTAAAGGCTTATTTGTTGAGAGCAATTGTACCTTACCTGATAGGAACCGTTGTCCCTAAACGCTTGCACACTTGATGAGAGCAATTGCCCTTTACATAATGATAGCCGTTGTCCCTAATGCTAGCACACTTGATAAGAGTAATTATCATTTACATGATGAGATCCGTTGTCCCTAAAGGCTGACTTCATGAGGACAATTTGTCCCTTCCATGATAAGGGTCGTTGCCCCTAAAGGCTCACTTGTTGAGAGCAATTGTACCTTACTTTATGGGAGCCCATATCCCTAAATGCTTGCTCACTCGATAAGAGCAATTGCCCTTTACATGATGATAGCCTTTGTTCCTAACGGTTTCACACTTGATAAGAGACGTCGTCATTAAAGGTGCACTTGTTGAGAGCAATTGTACCTTACCTGATAGGAACTGTTGTCCCTAAACACTTGCTCACTTGATGAGAGCAATTTTTGTTTAAATGATGACAGCTGTTATCCCTAATGGTTTCACACTTAATAAGAGCAATTGTCACTTACATGATGAGATCCATTGTCCCTAAAGGCTAACATTTTTAGGGTTATTTGTCCCTTACATGATAAGAGCCGTTGTCCCTAAAGGCTTATTTGTTGAGAGCAATTGTACCTTACTTGATGGGAACCATTGTCCCTAAACGCTTGCTCACTTGATGAGAGCAATTGCCTTTTACATGATGATAGCCATTGTCCCTAACGCTAGCACAGTTGATAAGAGTAATTGTCACTTACATGAGGAAATCCATCGTCCCTAAAGGCTAACTTCATGAGGACAATTTGTCCCTTCCATGATAAGGGGCGTTGTCCCTAAAGGCTCACTTGTTGAGAGCAATTGTACCTTACTTTATGGGAGCCGTTGTCCCTAACTGCTTGCTCACTCGATAAGAGCAATTGCCGTTTACATGATGATAGCCGTTGTCCATAACGGTTTCACACTTGATAAGAGACGTCGTCCCTAAAGGTGCACTTGTTGAGAGCAATTGTACCTTACCTGATAGGAACTGTTGTCCATAAACGCTTGCTCACTTGATGAGAGCAATTGCCCTTTACATGATGATAGCCGTTGTCCCTAATGCTTGCACACTTGATAAGAGCAATTGTCACTTACATGATGAGATCCGTTGTCCCTAAAGGCTAACTTTATGAGGGCAATTTGTCCCTTACATGATAAGAGCCGTTGTCCCTAAAGGCTCACTTGTTGAGAGCAATTGTACCTTACTTTATGGGAGCCGTTGTCCCTAAACGCTTGCTCACTTGATGAGAGCAATTGCCCTTTACATGATGATAGCCGTTGTCCCTAATGCTTGCACACTTGATAAGAGCAATTGTCACTTACATGATGAGATCCGTTGTCCCTAAAGGCTAACTTTATGAGGGCAATTTGTCCCTTACATGATAAGAGCCGTTGTCCCTAAAGGCTCACTTGTTGAGAGCAATTGTACCTTACTTTATGGGAGCCGTTGTCCCTAAACGCTTGCTCACTTGATGAGAGCAATTGCCCTTTACATGATGATAGCCGTTGTCCCTAATGCTTGCACACTTGATAAGAGCAATTGTCACTTACATGATGAGATCCGTTGTCCCTAAAGGCTAACTTTATGAGGGCAATTTGTCCCTTACATGATAAGAGCCGTTGTCCCTAAAGGCTCACTTGTTGAGAGCAATTGTACCTTACTTTATGGGAGCCGTTGTCCCTAAACGCTTGCTCACTTGATGAGAGCAATTGCCCTTTACATGATGATAGCCGTTGTCCCTAATGCTTGCACACTTGATAAGAGCAATTGTCACTTACATGATGAGATCCGTTGTCCCTAAAGGCTAACTTTATGAGGGCAATTTCTACCTTCCATGAGCCGTTGTCCCTAAACGTTCACTTGTTGAGAGCAATTGTACCTTACTTGATGGGAACCGTTGTCCCTAAACGCTTGCTCACTTGATGAGAGCAATTGTTGTTTAAATGATGATAGCTGTTATCCGTAATGGTTTCACACTTAATAAGAGCAATTGTCCATTACATGATAAGAGCCGTTGTCCCTAAAGGCTTATTTGTTGAGAGCAATTGTACCTTACTTGATGGGAACCGTTGTCCCTAAACGCTTGCTCACTTGATGAGAGCAATTGCCTTTTACAGGATAATAGCCATTGTCCCTAACGCTAGCAAACTTGATAAGAGTAATTGTCACTTACATGAGGAGATCCGTTGTCCCTAAAGGCTAACTTCATGAGGACAATTTGTCCCTTCCATGATAAGGGTCGTTGTCCTAAAGTCTAACTTGTTGAGAGCAATTGTACCTTACTTTATGGGAGCCGTTGTCCCTAACTGCTTGCTCACTCGATAAGAGCAATTGCCGTTTACATGATGATAGCCGTTGAGAGAGCAATTGTACCTTACTTGATGGGAACCATTGTACCTAAACGCTTGCTCACTTGATGAGAGCAATTGTTGTTTAAATGATGACAGCTGTTATCCCTAATGGTTTCACACTTAATAAGAGCAATTTTCACTTACATGATGAGATCTGTTGTCCCTAAAGGCTAAATTTATGAGGGCAATTTGTCCCTTCCATTATAAGAGCCGTTGTCCCTAAAGGCTCACTTGTTCAGAGCAATTGTACCTTACTTTTTAGGAGCCGTTGTCCCTAAAAGCTTGCTCATTTGATGAGAGCAATTGTCCTTTATATGATGATAGCCGTTGTCCCTAATCCTTGCACAGTAGATAAGAGCAATTGTCACTAACATGATGAGATCCGTTGTCCCTAAAGGCTAACTTTATGAGTGCAATTTCTACCTTCCATGAGCCGTTGTCCCTAAACGCTCACTTGTTGAGAGCAATTGTACCTTACTTGATGGGAACCATTGTACCTAAACGCTTGCTCACTTGATGAGAGCAATTGTTGTTTAAATGATGATAGCTGTTATCCCTAATGGTTTCACACTTAATAAGAGCAATTGTCACTTACATGATGAGATCCGTTGTCCCTAAAGCTAAATTTATGAGGGCAATTTGTCCCTTCCATTATAAGAGCCGTTGTCCCTAAAGGCTCACTTGTTCAGAGCAATTGTACCTTACTTTTTAGGAGCCGTTGTCCCTAAAAGCTTGCTCATTTGATGAGAGCAATTGTCCTTTATATGATGATAGCCGTTGTCCCTAATCCTTGCACACTTGATAAGAGCAATTGTCACTTACATGATGAGATCCGTTGTCCCTAAAGGCTAACATTTTTAGGGCTATTTGTCCCTTACATGATAAGAGCCGTTGTCCCTAAAGGCTTATTTGTTGAGAGCAATTGTACCTTACTTGATGGGAACCGTTGTCCCTAAACGTTTTCTCACTTGATGAGAGCGATTGCCCTTTACATGATGATAGCCGTTGTCCCTAATGCTAGCACACTTGATAAGAGTAATTGTCACTTACATGATGGGATCCGTTATCCCTAAAGGCTAACTTCATGAGGACAATTTGTCCCTTCCATGATAAAGGCCGTTGCCCCTAAAGGCTCACTTGTTGAGAGCAATTGTACCTTACTTTATGGGAGCCCATATCCCTAAATGCTTGCTCACTCGATATGAGCAATTGCCCTTTACATGATGATAGTCGTTGTCCCTAACGGTTTCACACTTGATAAGAGACGTCGTCATTAAAGGTGAACTTGTTGAGAGCAATTGTACCTTACCTGATTGGAACTGTTGTCCCTAAACACTTGCTCACTTGATGAGAGATGAGATCCATTGTCCCTAAATGCTAACATTTTAGGGTTATTTGTCCCTTACATGATAAGAGTCGTTGTCCCTAAAGGCTTATTTGTTGAGAGCAATTGTACCTTATTTGATGGGAACCGTTGTCCCTAAATGCTTGCTCACTTGTTGAGAGCAATTGCCCTTTACATGATGACAGCCATTGTCCCTAATGCTAGCACACTTGATAAGAGTAATTGTCATTTACATGATGAGATCCGTTGTCCCTAAAGGCTAACTTCATGAGGACAATTTGTCCCTTCCATGATAAGGGCCGTTTTCCCTAAAGGCTCACTTGTTTAGAGCAATCGTACCTTACTTTATAGGAGCCGTTGTCCCTAAATGCTTGCTCACTCGATAAGAGCAATTGCCCTTTACATGATGATATCCGTTGTCCCTAACGGTTTCACACTTGATAAGATCCGTCGTCCTTAAAGGCTAACTTTATGAGGGCAATTTCTCCCTTACATGATGAGGGACGTCGTCCGTAAAGGTGCACTTGTTGACAACAATTCTACCTTACCTGATAGGAACTGTTGTCCCTAAACGCTTGCTCACTTGATGAGATCAATTACCCTTTACATGATGATAGCCGTTCTCCCTAAAGCTTGCAGACTCGATAAGAGCAATTGTCACTTACATGATGAGATCCGTTGTCCCTAAAGGCTAAATTTATGAGGGCAATTTATCCCTTCCATTATAAGAGCCGTTGTCCCTAAAGGCTCACTTGTTAAGAGCAATTGTACCTTACTTTTTGGGAGCCGTTGTCCCTAAAAGCTTGCTCATTTGATGAGAACAATTGTCCTTTATATGATGATAGCCGTTGTCCCTAATCCTTGCACAGTTGATAAGAGCAATTGTGACTAACATGATGAGATCCGTTGTCCCTAAAGGCTAACTTTATGAGTGCAATTTCTACCTTCCATGAGCCGTTGTCCCTAAACGCTCACTTGTTGAGAGCAATTGTACCTTACTTGATGGGAACCGTTGTCCCTAAACGCTTGCTCACTTGATGAGAGCAATTGTTGTTTAAATGATGACAGCTGTTATCCCTAGTGGTTTCACACTTAATAAGAGCAATTGTCACTTACATGATGAGATCCGTTGTCCTTAAAGGCAAACATTTTTAGGGCTATTTGTCCCTTACATGATAAGAGCCGTTGCCCCTAAAGGCTTATTTGTTTAGAGCAATTGTACCGTACTTGATGGGAACCGTTGTCCCTAAACGTTTTCTCACTTGATGAGAGCGATTGCCCTTTACATGATGATAGCCGTTGTCCCTAACGCTAGCACACTTGATAAGAGTAATTGTCACTTACTTGATGAGATCCGTTGTCCCTAAAGGCTAACTTCATGAGGACAATTTGTCCCTTCCATGATAAGGGCCGTTGTCCCTAAAGGCTCACTTGTTGAGAGCAATTGTACCTTACTTTATGGGAGCCGTTGTCCCTAACTGCTTGCTCACTCAATAAGAGCAATTGCCCTTTACATGATGATAGCCGTTGTCCATAACGGTTTCACACTTGATAAGAGACGCCGTCCCTAAAGGTGCACTTGTTGAGAGCAATTGTACCTTACCTGGTAGGAACTGTTGTCCATTAAAGCTTGCTCACTTGATGAGAGCAATTGCCCTTTACATGATGATAGCCGTTCTCCCTAAAGCTTGCAGACTTGATAAGAGCAATTGTCACTTAGATGATGGAGTCCNCCCTTTACATGATGATAGCCGTTGTCCATAACGGTTTCACACTTGATAAGAGACGCCGTCCCTAAAGGTGCACTTGTTGAGAGCAATTGTACCTTACCTGGTAGGAACTGTTGTCCATTAAAGCTTGCTCACTTGATGAGAGCAATTGCCCTTTACACGATGATAGCCGTTCTCCCTAAAGCTTGCAGACTTGATAAGAGCAATTGTCACTTACATGATGAGATCCGTTGTCCCTAAAGGCTAAATTTATGATGGCAATTTGTCCCTTCCATTATAAGAGCCGTTGTCCCTAAAGGCTAACTTGTTGAGAGCAATTGTACCTAACTTTTTGGGAGCCGTTGTCCTTAAGCGCATACTTATTTGATGAGAGCAATTGCCCTTTATATGATGATGGCCGTTGTCCCTAATTCTTGTACACTTGATAAGAGCAATTGTCACTTACATGATGAGATCCGTTGTCTCTAAAGGCTAACTTCATGAGGGCAATTTGTACTTTCCATGAGCCGTTGTCCCTAAAGGCTCACTTGTTGAGAGCAATTGTACCTTACTTGATGGGAACCGTTGTTCCTAAACGCTTGCTCACTTGAAGAGAGCAATTGCTGTTTACATGATGAAAGCTGTTGTCCCTAATGGTTTCACACTTAATAAGAGCAATCGACACTTACATGATGAGATCCGTTGTCCCTAAAGGCTAACATTTTTAGGGCTATTCGTCCCTTACATGATAAAAGTCGTTGTCCCTAAAGGCATAGTTGTTGAGAGCAATTGTACCTTACTTGATGGGAACCATTGTCCCTAAATGCTTGCTCACTTGATGAGAGCAATTGCCCTTTACATGATGATAGCCGTTGTCCCTAATGCTAGCACACTTGATAAGAGTAATTGTCATTTACATGATGAGATCCGTTGTCCCTAAAGGCTCACTTGTTGAGAGCCATTGTACCTTACTTTATGGGAGCCGTTGTCCCTAAATGCTTGCTCACTCGATAAGAGCAATTGCCCTTTACATGATGATAGCTGTTGTCCCTAACGGTTTCACACTTGATAAGATCCGTCGTCCTTTAAGGCTAACTTTATGATGGCAATTTGTCCCTTACATGATGAGAGACGTCGTCCCTAAAGGTGCACTTGTTGAGAGCAATTCTACCTTACCTGATAGGAACTGTTTTCCCTAAATGCTTACTTACTTGATGAGAGCAATTACACTTTACATGATGATAGCCGTTCTCCCTAAAGCTTGCATACTCGATAAGAGCAATTGCCACTTACATGATGAGATTCGTTGTCCCTAAAGGCTAAATTTATGAGGGCAATTTGTCCCTTCCATTATAAGAGCCGTTGTCCCTAAAGGCTCACTTGTTGAGAACAATTGTACCCAACTTTTTGGGTGCCGTTGTCCCTAAACGCTTGCTTATTTGATGAGAGCAATTGCCCTTTATATGATGATGGCCGTTGTCCCTAATCCTTCCACACTTGATAAGAGCAATTGTCACTTACATTATGAGATCCGTAGTCCCTAAAGGCTAACTTCATGAGGGCAATTTGTACCTTCCATGAGCCGTTGTCCCTAAAGGCTCACTTGTTGAGAGCAATTGTACCTTACTTGATGGGAACCGTTGTTCCTAAACGCTTGCTCACTTGATGAGAGCAATTGCTGTTTACATAATGAAAGCCGTTGTCCCTAATGGTTTCACACTTAATAAGAGCAATCGAAACTTACATGATGAGATCCGTTGTCCCTAAAGGCTAACATTTTTAGGCCTATTCGTCCCTTACATGATAATAGTCGTTGTCCCTAAAGGCTTATTTGTTGAGAGCAATTGTACCTTACTTGATGGGAACCGTTGTCCCTAAACGCTTGCTCACTTGATGAGAGCAATTGCCCTTTACATGATGATAGCCGTTGTCCCTAACGCTAGCACACTTGATAAGAGTAATTGTTATTTACATGATTAGATCCGTTGTCCCTAAAGGCTAAATTCATGAGGACAATTTGTCCCTTCCATGATAAGGGCCGTTGTCCCTAAAGGCTCACTTGTTGAGAGCAATTGTACCTTAGTTTATGGGAGCCGTTGTCCCTAAACGCTTGCTCACTTGATGAGAGCAATTGCCCTTTACATGATGATAGCCGTTGTCCCTAATGCTTGCACACTTGATAAGAGCAATTGTCACTTACATGATGAGATCCGTTGTCCCTAAAGGCTAACTTTATGAGGGCAATTTGTCCCTTACATGATAAGAGCCGTTGTCCCTAAAGGCTCACTTGTTGAGAGCAATTGTACCTTACTTTATGGGAGCCGTTGTCCCTAAATGCTTGCTCAATCGATAAGAGCAATTGCCCTTTACATGATGATAGCCGTTGTCCCTAACGGTTTCACACTTGTTAAGATCCGTCGTCCTTAAAGGCTAACTTTATGAGGGCAATTTCTCCCTTACATGATGAGGGACGTCGTCCGTAAAGGTGCACTTGTTGAGAGCAATTCTACCTTACCTGATAGGAACTGTTGTCCCTAAACGTTACTCACTTGATGAGATCAATTACCCTTTACATGATGATAGCCGTTCTCCCTAAAGCTTGCAGACTCGATAAGAGCAATTGTCACTTACATGATGAGATCCGTTGTCCCTAAAGGCTAAATTTATGAGGGCAATTTGTCCCTTCCCTTATAAGAGCCGTTTTCCCTAAAGGCTCACTTGTTGAGAGCAATTGTACCTTACTTTTGGGAGCCGTTGTCCCTAAAAGCTTGCTAATTTGATGAGAACAATTGTCCTTTATATGATGATAGCCGTTGTCCCTAATCCTTGCACAGTTGATAAGAGCAGTTGTCACTAACATGATGAGATCCATTGTCCCTATAGGCTAACTTTATGAGTGCAATTTCTACCTTCCATGAGCCGTTGTCCCTAAACGCTCACTTGTTGAGAGCAATTGTACCTTACTTGATAGGAACCGTTGTCCCTAAACGCTTGCTCACTTGATGAGAGCAATTGTTGTTTAAATGATGACAGCTGTTATCCCTAATGGTTTCACACTTAATAAGAGCAATTGTCACTTACATGATGAGATCCGTTGTCCCTAAAGGCTAAATTTATGAGGGCAATTTGTCCCTTCCATTATAAGAGCCGTTGTCCCTAAAGGCTCACTTGTTGAGAGCAATTGTACCTTACTTTCTAGGAGCCGTTGTCCCTAAAAGCTTGCTCATTTGATGAGAGCAATTGTCCTTTATATGATGATTGCCGTTGTCCCTAATCCTTGCACACTTGATAAGAGCAATTGTCACTTACATGATGAGATCCGTTGTCCCTAAAGGCTAACTTTATGAGGGCAATTTGTCCCTTACATGATAAGAGCCGTTGTCCCTAAAGGCTCACTTGTTGAGAGCAATTGTACCTTACTTTATGGGAGCCGTTGTCCCTAAACGCTTGCTCACTTGATGAGAGCAATTACCCTTTACATGATGATAGCCGTTCTTCCTAAAGCTTGCAGACTCGATAAGAGCAATTCTCACTTACATGATGAGATCCGTTGTCCCTAAAGGCTAAATTTACGAGGGCAATTTGTCCCTTCCATTATAAGAGTCGTTGTCCCTAAAGGCTCACTTGTTGAGAGCAAAGGTAACTTTTTGGGAGCCGTTGTCCCTAAACGCTTGCTTATTTGATGAGAGCAATTGCCCTTTATATGATGATGGCCGTTGTCCCTGATCCTTGCACACTTGATAAGAGCAATTGTCACTTACATGATGAGATCCGTTGTCCCTAAAGGCTAACTTCATGAGGGCAATTTGTACCTTCCATGAGCCGTTGTCCCTAAAGGCTCACTTGTTGAGAGCAATTGTACCTTACTTGATGGGAACCGTTGTTCCTAAACGCTTGCTCACTTCATGAGAGCAATTGCTGTTTACATGATGAAAGCCGTTGTCCCTAATGGTTTCACACTTAATAAGAGCAATCGAAACTTACATGATGAGATCCGTTGTCCCTAAAGGCTAACATTTTTAGGCCTACTCGTCCCTTACATGATAAAAGTCGTTGTCCCTAAAGGCTTATTTGTTGAGAGCAATTGTACCTTACTTGATGGGAACCGTTATCCCAAAAACGCTTGCTCACTTGATGAGAGCAATTGCCCTTTACATGATGATAGCCGTTGTCCCTAACACTAGCACACTTGATAAGAGTAATTGTTATTTACATGATTAGATCCGTTGTCCCTAAAGGCTAAATTCATGAGAATAATTTGTCCCTTCCAAGATAAGGGCCGTTGTCCCTAAAGGCTCACTTGTTGGGAGCAATTGTACCTTAGTTTATGGGAGCCGTTGTCCCTAAATGCTTGCTCACTCGATAAGAGCAATTGCCCTTTATATGATGATAGCCGTTGTCCCTAACGGTTTCACACTTGATAAGATCCGTCGTCCTTAAAGGCTAACTTTATGAGGGCAATTTATCCCTTACATTATGAGAGACGTCGTCCCTAAAGGTGCACTTGTTGAGAGCTATTCTACCTTACCTAATAGGAACTGTTGTCCCTAAACGCTTGCTCACTTGATGAGAGCAATTACCCTTTACATGATGATAGCCGTTCTTCCTAAAGCTTGCAGACTCGATAAAAGCAATTCTCACTTACATGATGAGATCCGTTGTCCCTAAAGGCTAAATTTACGAGGGCAATTTGTCCCTTCCATCATAAGAGTCGTTGTCCCTAAAGGCTCACTTGTTGAGAGCAATTGTACGTAACTTTTTGGGAGCCGTTGTCCCTAAACGCTTGCTTATTTGATGAGAGCAATTGCCCTTTATATGACGATGGCCGTTGTCCCTAATCCTTGCACACTTGATAAGAGCAATTGTCACTTACATGATGAGATCCGTTGTCCCTAAAGGCTAACTTCATGAGGGCAATTTGTACCTTCCATGAGCCATTGTCCCTAAAGGCTAACTTGTTGAGAGCAATTGTACCTTACTTGATGGGAACCGTTGTTCCTAAACGCTTGCTCACTTGATGAGAGCAATTTCTGCTTACATGATGAAAGCCGTTGTCCCTAATGGTTTCACACTTAATAAGAGCAATCGAAACTTACATGATGAGATCCGCTGTCCCTAAAGGCTAACATTTTTAGGGCTATTCGTCCCTTACATGATAAAAGTCGTTGTCCCTAAAGGCTTATTTGTTGAGAGCAATTGTACTTTACTTGATGGGAACCGTTGTCCCTAAACGCTTGCTCACTTGATGAGAGCAATTGCCCTTTACATGATGATAGCCGTTGTCCCTAATGCTAGCACACTTGATAAGAGTAATTGTCATTTACATGATGAGATCCGTTGTCCCTAAAGGCTAACTTCATGAGGACAATTTGTCCCTTCCATGATAAGGGCCGTTGTCCCTAAAGGCTCACTTGTTGAGAGCAATTGTACCTTACTTTATGGGAGCCGTTGTCCCTAAATGCTTGCTCACTCGATAAGAGCAATTGCCCTTTACATGATGATAGCCGTTGTCCCTAACGGTTTCACACTTGATAAGATCCGTCGTCCTTAAAGGCTAACTTTCTTTTATGGAGGGGCATTTTAATCCCTTACATTTATGAGAGACGGTCGTCCCCCTGAAAAGGTGCACTTGTTGAGGAGGCTATTCTACCCTATTAACGTAATAGGAATGTTGTCCCTAAAAACCGGCTTGCTCACCTCCACTTGATGAAGCAAATTACCTGTTAAACATGATGATAGCCGTTACTTGGCCTGAAAAAAGCGTTGCGGACTCGATAAAAAAAGCATTCTGCACTTACAATGATGAGATCCGTCTGTCCGCTAAAGGTCCTAAAAGAATTTCAAGGGCCAATTTGTGTCCCCTTCCATCAATCGAATAGAGTCGTTGTCCCCTAAAAAGGCTCACCCATTGTTGAGAAGCAATTGGTGTACACTTTTTGGGGGAGCCGCGTTGCCCTAAAAAACGCATGCTTATTTGTGAGAAGCAACATGTGCCTTCCTATACCTGTACGAGGCCGGTTTCCCCTAATACGTT
>LBNU01014396.1:13089-34148 GCA_014162995.1 Artemisia annua | reverse complement strand
TCACAAGATTTCCCCAAGGGGTAAGATCGTTGTTTTGATAGAAAGTTAAGAGGGAAGGATCATCAAAGATGTCGTGGCTCGACAAACATGCTTGTTCGGTGATGGTATACTCCTCGCATTCTTCCACTTCATGCGGGCCGCCACATAGATCACAGATCAAGTACGGGTTTGATAGTCGTTTGTTTGGTTGTGACTTGTCTAGATAAGATATTTTTTCATTCAACCTACTCAACCGGCTAACAAAGGGAGGCTTTTCCATTGTCTTGGAAATGCTCATGATCGAATCGGGTTCATCCCAGGTATCGTCTTGATCAATTGCATATTCCTCAATTATGTCCCATGCCTCCTCGGCACTTAAGTTGGCTATCCTTCCTTTTGACGAGTTATTGATCCTTCTTTGGTCGTCTTTAGAGACGTTATCGTAAAAGATTTGGACAAGGAACCAGAGTTCAATGCCATGATGGGGGCTTGTCTAATTAGATCCTTGAATCTAATCCAAGATTCGTGGATAGGCTCTGCTGGTCCCACGTGGAAGCGGAGGATTCCATCTCTCAATGCTGAAGTTCTTCCTACGGGAAAGAATTTCTCATAGAATTTTGAGATAAGCTGTTCCCATGTGAAGATGGATTCGGAGGGAAGTTTGTTATACCAATCTTTGGCTTTCTCATAGAGGGTGAAAGGAAAGAATCGTAGCTGGGAGGTATCTCTAGTGGCCCCATCCGTATGGAGGGTGTCCACTATTTTTAGGAAGTCCTTGATGTGTTGGATCGGGTCTTCGGTTTTCAATCCGTGAAACTTGCATACATTTTGGACAAGCCAAACATCGGTTGCACGCAAGACCTCATCTGTGTGTTCATTGGGAAAAACAATAGCATTGAAAAAACCGCGAGGGGTAGGGGATGAATAATCTTTGAGGCACCTGGGAAGGGGATTTCCCAGAAGTTCCTCATTTGCACGATATTGAGGGCTAGAGCGTGTGGTGTAGGGATTGGATTCTTCCTCAGAAAGGGCGTCATCAAAATTGAGGGCGATACCAATTGGTTCAGACATTGAAAGGCGTTGTCTCAACCTGTGCATTTCCCTTTCAGGTTCTGCATAAGGTTGGATCATGTTTCCTAATGAACTACGACTCCTAGTGACTCTAAGGTTGGAAAAATCTTCGTTTATCATGTTGGCCAAGGGAGATGAAAGCGGAGGAATTGGGAAGAAGATAGACTAGAGGAATCCTAGAAAAATAAAATAAAAATCTCACTAGAAAGGAATCTAGTGAGTAGACCTAATAAAATAAAATAAAAATCTACCTAAACAATAACTATCCCCGGCAGTGGCGCCAAAAACTTGATGTGCGTAGGATTGCTACCACGCAACAGGTTTTACCTCTCAAGGGATCTTGAGAAGCTTGCAATCCCACCAGGCAGTGTACCTGGTCAGTGTAGTATAGTGTATTGGTAAGTACGGGGGATTGATCGTTCTCTCACAGAGAATAGTGTTCGTTAGGATAGAAAAACTACTCTAATAGGTCTAAAGGTGAAGGAAGATTATTTTTTGCATTTTTATATTTTTAATGAAAGCAAGTAAAATCTCGGGTTTTGGAGGAACGGGCGGAATTAGTTGCTAGTCAACTAACCCAAAAACTACAATTGCAAGAAAAATAAAATAACTAAACTATTGTGGTTGTGAAAACTTATATGGAGACAAATGTGTTTACTTAGACTTCCTTACTCCCTAACTATCTTTTACCGGTTAATTGGTGTATGTATTACTTGCGTGGATGACGGGTGTATTCCTTAACAATTCATGGGGTGGCATACATATCTCCCCAATTCTATGAGCTCTTATCTCCTCCTACAACTATGCGTACACATAATCATAGGGATTGTAAACAGTGGCTCATGCGTTAAATACTACCTTAATAACCTAGTATGCCTTAGTTACATGTTTCTTAAGACGTTCAAGCATGTTACCATATAGGAGTATTGCCAGTTTTCTTAAGCCTAACATTGATGAAACATTCATCCCAACAAAGTAATAACACACCAATCAACCAATAATTAATAGTTAGGTTTCATTAGATCTAAGCAAACACAAGAAAAATCTAGCCTAGCATGTTAATTGAAAGACAAGCATAAGATATAATTAACCAACACATAGACATATTGATTAATTTAAGTGAGGACTTATCTTTAATTGAACATGAAGGATTCAAGGGTGAAAAACCCTTGAAAATACAGCCAAATTCGTCTTTAGGGTTTTTCCCAAACTTGTACCAAAAGTTCCACACTAATGAATGAAAAATAGAAAAATATATATAGATTTTACATTCTGACGGCGTCAGGTTATGGGTTCTGACGCCGTCAGCTCGCCGTCATTAGGGTTCTCGGATGGCCTAGATTTACTTCTGACGCCGTCACTCTTTATTTTGCTCTGGGCCGTCACTCTTTAAGTTAACACCTGACGGCCTACTTTCTCTAACACCTGACGCCGTCAGGTGTAAACATCTTGTTTTCTTCATAGGGCGTCTAGTGTAATCTGATTTCACTCCTTTGTCAACGTTGGCTGACGGCGTCACCTTGTGACTCTGACGCCGTCAGGTAGGAAATCCAGCTTCTTTTGAGACTTTGTCGTTTTCTTCACTTTTATGCTCCAAAAACGTCCAAATATGCATGTTTTCCAGAATTCTTCTCAAAAGTACCTAAAATGACAAAAGGAACGATTTAGGGCAATATTTGATCATATTTACTCGAATTAGGGCTTAAATGACTCCTTAAAACGGGTACACTTTTCGTCTCATCATGTTAATAGCAATAGTGGGCCGGATATTAATATTTGTTAAAATAAAGTTTATATTGGGTCGAGTACTAATAAGGAAATAAAGTGGGCTGCTATTAATTTTAAGTTTAGACCGAGTATTACGAGTTGCGTCGGAGCCAAATCGTTTTTTGAATTATCAATTTTTGTTTGGGTTGCGGTTATATGTGGGTGCACCAATACTTTTATATGAAATATTATGCTATTCCTTAAAGAATATCTCTTTTTTATGTGGGTGCACCAATACTTTTTGAATTATCTCCTTTTTCTATAAAGTTATTGTCACGGTAAATATAAAATAGTAATATATTGCTCGCCAACAATTTTAACCACAGGGTACCCGCCGCTGCAACGCGCGGGTACCCTGCTAGTAGAGTAAAATATGTTGTCCCATATATATCAAAATATTCGTATATCATTCTTTCATGTATGATTAAATAAATTAATATTTTGTTTCAAGTTTTTGTCTTCATTAATATTGTATCAAGCAGCTTCACTTAACATGGGTACCCTTGGTGTGGTTCTTTTGTTAAAAACTTTTTCAATTAATAAGATATTTAAGATTAAAAAAAAATAATAATAAAAAAAAAATAATAACTAACCAATAATATATATCTTAAAAAGTTATGTACTCCGTAATCTTGTTGTACTAAAAATTTATTTTATCCTCAAATTTTGGATTCACAATATAAAACTTGAATATTTAACCTTTTTCTGCCATTATGCAGTTTTGTTACAAAATTTATTACGGAGTATATTTAAAAGTACATTCAAGACATGAAAGCTCAAGAGTAAATGGGCTTTTATAGTTGGCTGTTACAATAGTAAATGGGCTGTTACAATAGTAAATGGGAAATGGGATGTTACAAGAATAAATGAGAAATAGCTTTTTTTTAAGCTAAATGAGAAATAGCTTAATATTTAATCTTATGTGTATGTATTGATTTAATAGCAAAATTAATAAAAGTATTTATATTATAAGTAATTGTTGAATCTGAATTTTTAAGCCTTCTAATAATTGCATGTCCCAAATTTTTTATATAGTAGTATAGATAAAGAGTATTTTAGGGTTATTGATCAGCATAACTGGTTTTAGTGGGGCCCATGATTCATTATCTTAAAGCCATATAATTAAATCACACTAATTGCATGGCTTATATTGGTATAATCGTAGTAATATTGACTTTTAATTTTCTCTTTAATGGAGGATGTGAATAAATATCTTAGAATTTAAACGTATGATGTATATAAAATATACATACGTATACGTAAAAGTATTTAAATACTTATTTTTCTCTTAAAAAACTCCACATACCTACCCTACTGGTATAAAAACTACGTATTCTCGAACTCCATTCATCACTTCACTATCTCTAAACGGTAAAACAAAATGGGTTTTAACTTAAAAGTTGTTTACATCACACACTTGATCATAGCACCATTTGCTGCAAAACCTCAGTCAGTTACAACATTCGACGCGGTCATTAACTCAGGCACTGTAACTGAGGGATGCTTCACAATGCCGGGGAGGTGTGTTCCTTCGTTATGCCATAGGTTATCCCAGGAACGCGGTGGAGGATCATGTATATCTTTTGAACGGTGTTGCTGCCATAAGAAGTAATTAGCTGTGGTATGTGCAGCAGTGCAGGGGAGGATTAATTTACTACCATTGAGTCATTGACGGAGGATTACAAATAATTCTCTATCATAATATATAATCAAAATAACTATGCTATGCTTTCTATTATAACAAGGTGTCTTTCTGCATACAGTTCTAGGCCCGTCTTTATGTGCACTTTGTTCAGCACTAAACTTTTAGGAAAGTTATATCCTATGTTCAAGCCAATGTGTTTGCGCGTGTCCATAACCAGTACCTGATTTTTTTCGTTAAGTTATGGATTATTTACAAATATATTTGTAAACACTGTATAAATTGTTCGATATCGAATTACATTGTCCCGAGTCATGCGTTTCTGGGATCATTGAAGTTTTAACGTGACTTGTAACAAGCAATCACATACTTGTCAATATACAGATATTGTTTACGGATTGAATCTTAAGATGATATGAAGATCATGATCACCACCATGGCACATATGTCACCATTCTAGGATGGTGTTGAAGCAGTGCCCTAAAAGAGAGATTTTAGTAGGGCTAATTGTACGAAAATATATCTTATTTGCCATCTTTTATAATTCTGTGTAGCCATGAAATCTCGTACTTTTAAATTTTTGCATTTTCGTGTATCCGGTGATGTCCTTAGAAGGTTACCTTTGGTTGTAGATAAATCAAACCTTTGAGAGCTAGATTCTTGAAATTAAGATCCAAAGAAAATATTTATAGTTGTGGCTAGAGGTGAGTATAGGGTGGTTTTTGGCTAAAACCAAACCCCAACCAAAAGTTTGGTTTTATATTTTTTAAAACCAAACCCCGCACCAAAAATTCGGTTTGGTTTTTTGGTCTTTGGTTTTTTGCGGTTCGGTTTTCGGTTTTTCTGTTTTTTGGATATCCGAAATTTTTGATGACGGTTTTATGCTATAACCATTACTTTAGCTAAGTGTTTTTTCAATTCGTATATCCAAAATTTCAAATAACGGTTTTATATATCTGAATATCCAAATATCAGTAATTTTTTGAGAACTTTTATATGAGTTCCAAAACTGAGATTTCATAAACCTAACTTTTTAATAAATTCTTATCAATTTTTCGGATATCCGAATACGGATATTTTTTGAACACCAACAACCTAAATCAATTAAATCCCACTAATTGCATGGCTTATATTGGTATAATCGTAGTAATATTGACTTTTAATTTTCTCTTTAATGGAGGATGTGAATAAATGTCTTAGAATGAGTTAAACGTATGTTGTATATAAATATACATACGTATACATAAAAGTATTTAAATACTTGTTTTTCTCTAAAAACAATTCCACATACCTACTGGTATAAATACTACGTACACTCTCGAACTCCATTCATCACTTCACTATCTCTAAACAGGAAAACAAAATGGGTTTCAACTTAAAAGTTGTTTACATCACGCTCTTGATCATCGCACCATTTGCTGTAAAACATCAGTCAGTTAAAATATTCGACGCGGTCATTAACTCAGGCACCTTAACTGAGGGATGCTTCACAATACCGGGGAGGTGTGTTCCTTCGTTATGCCATAGGTTATCCCAGGAACGCGGTGGAGGATCATGTATATCTTTTGAATGGTGCTGCTGCCATATGAAGTAATTAGCTGTGGTATGTGCAGCAGTACACGGGAGGATTAATTTACTACCATTGAGCCATTGATGGAGAATTGCAAATAATTTTCTATCATAATATATAATCAAAATAACTATACTATGCTTTCTATTATAACAATGTGTCTTTCTGCATACAGTTCCAGGCCCGTCTTTATGTGCACTTTGTTCAGCACTAAACTTTTAGGAAAGTTATATCCTATGTTCAAGCCAATGTGTTTGCGCGTGTCCATAACCAGTACCTGATTTTTTTGTTAAGTTATGGATAATTTACAAATATATTTGTAAACACTGTATAAATATATTTTTTCGTTAAGTTATGGTTTTCGGTTTTTCTGTTTTTTGGATATCCGAAATTTTCGATGATGGTTTTATGCTATAACCATTACTTTAGCTAAGTTTTTTCAATTCGTATATCCGAAATTTCGGATAACGGTTTTATATATCCGAATATCCAAATATCTGTAATTTTTGGAGAACTTTTATATGAGTTCCAAAACTGATATTTTATAAAACCTAACTTTTTAATAAATTTTGATCAATTTTTTGGANAATACAGCTAAAATCGTCTTAGGGTTTTGTACCAAAAGTTCCCCACAAAGCTCCACACTAATGAATGAAAATTAGGAAAATATATATAGATTTTACATTCTGACGGCGTCAGGTTATAGAGTCTGACGCCGTCAGCTCGCCGCCACTAGGGTTCTCGGATGGCCTAGATCTACTTTTGACGCCGTCACCCTCTAAATCCTTCTGGGCCGTCACTCTTTAGCTTATAACCTGACGGCCTACATCTTGTAACACCTGACGGCGTCAGGTGTAAATGTTGCAAAATCTTTCTGTCCCGTCAAGTGTAAAGTAATTTCACTCCTTTGTCAACGTTGTCTGACGGCGTCACCTTGTGACTCTGACGCCGTCAGGTAGAAATTCAGCTTCTTTTGAGACTTTGTCGTTTTCTTCACTTTTATGCTACAAAAACGTCCAAATATGCATGTTTTCCAGAATTCTTCTCAAAAGTACCTAAAATGACAAAAGGAACGATTTAGGGCAATATTTGATCATATTTACTCGAATTAGGGCTTAAATGACCCCTTAAAACGGGTACACTTTTCGTCTCATCATGTTAATAGCAATAGTGGGCCGGATATTAATATTTGTTAAAATAAAGTTTATATTGGGTCGAGTACTAATAAGGAAATAAAGTGGGCTGCTATTAATTTTAAGTTTAGACCGAGTATTACGAGTTGCGTCGGAGCTAAATCGTTTTTTGAATTATCAATTTTTGTTTGGGTTGCGGTTATATGTGGGTGCACCAATACTTTTATATGAAATATTATGCTATTCCTTAAAGAATATCTCTTTTTTATGTGGGTGCACCAATACTTTTTGAATTATCTCCTTTTTCTATAAAGTTATTGTCACGGTAAATATAAAATAGTAATATATTGCTCGCCAACAATTTTAACCACAGGGTACCCGCCGCTGCAACGCGCGGGTACCCTGCTAGTAGAGTAAAATATGTTGTCCCATATATATCAAAATATTCGTATATCATTCTTTCATGTATGATTAAATAAATTAATATTTTGTTTCAAGTTTTTGTCTTCATTAATATTGTATCAAGCAGCTTCACTTAACATGGGTACCCTTGGTGTGGTTCTTTTGTTAAAAACTTTTTCAATTAATAAGATATTTAAGATTAAAAAAAAATAATAATAAAAAAAAATAATAATAACTAACCAATAATATATATCTTAAAAAGTTATATACTCCGTAATCTTGTTGTACTAAAAATTTATTTTATCCTCAAATTTTGGATTCACAATATAAAACTTGAATATTTAACCTTTTTCTGCCATTATGCAGTTTTGTTACAAAATTTATTACGGAGTATATTTAAAAGTACATTCAAGACATGAAAGCTCAAGAGTAAATGGGCTTTTATAGTTGGCTGTTACAATAGTAAATGGGTTGTTACAATAGTAAATGGGAAATGGGATGTTACAAGAATAAATGAGAAATAGCTTTTTTTTAAAAGGTAAATGAGAAATAGCTTAATATTTAATCTTATGTGTATGTATTGATTTAATAGCAAAATTAATAAAAGTATTTATATTATAAGTAATTGTTGAATCTGAATTTTTAAGCCTTCTAATAATTGCATGTCACAAATGTTTTATATAGTAGTATAGATAAAGAGTATTTTAGGGTTATTGATCAGCATAACTGGTTTTAGTGGGGCCCATGATTCATTATCTTAAAGCCATATAATTAAATCACACTAATTGCATGGCTTATATTGGTATAATCGTAGTAATATTGACTTTTAATTTTCTCTTTAATGGAGGATGTGAATAAATATCTTAGAATTTAAACGTATGATGTATATAAAATATACATACGTATACGTAAAAGTATTTAAATACTTATTTTTCTCTTAAAAAACTCCACATACCTACCCTACTGGTATAAAAACTACGTATTCTCGAACTCCATTCATCACTTCACTATCTCTAAACGGTAAAACAAAATGGGTTTTAACTTAAAAGTTGTTTACATCACACACTTGATCATAGCACCATTTGCTGCAAAACCTCAGTCAGTTACAACATTCGACGCGGTCATTAACTCAGGCACTGTAACTGAGGGATGCTTCACAATGCCGGGGAGGTGTGTTCCTTCGTTATGCCATAGGTTATCCCAGGAACGCGGTGGAGGATCATGTATATCTTTTGAACGGTGTTGCTGCCATAAGAAGTAATTAGCTGTGGTATGTGCAGCAGTGCAGGGGAGGATTAATTTACTACCATTGAGTCATTGACGGAGGATTACAAATAATTCTCTATCATAATATATAATCAAAATAACTATGCTATGCTTTCTATTATAACAAGGTGTCTTTCTGCATACAGTTCTAGGCCCGTCTTTATGTGCACTTTGTTCAGCACTAAACTTTTAGGAAAGTTATATCCTATGTTCAAGCCAATGTGTTTGCGCGTGTCCATAACCAGTACCTGATTTTTTTCGTTAAGTTATGGATTATTTACAAATATATTTGTAAACACTGTATAAATATATTTTTTCGTTAAGTTATGGTTTTCGGTTTTTCTGTTTTTTGGATATCCGAAATTTTCGATGATGGTTTTATGCTATAACCATTACTTTAGCTAAGTTTTTTCAATTCGTATATCCGAAATTTCAGATAACGGTTTTATATATCCGAATATCCAAATATCTGTAATTTTTGGAGAACTTTTATATGAGTTCCAAAACTGATATTTTATAAAACCTAACTTTTTAATAAATTTTGATCAATTTTTTGGATATCCAAATACGGATATTTTTTGAACACCAACAACCTAAATCAAGAAATCCTAGAAAGTAAGCTGAATATTTTGCCAAAAATAATAAAATTTCATAACATCTATATAAAGATGAGATGTGCCAACATATATGAAATAAAGACAACCAACTTTACGAATTTATTACAGTGTTAGCTAAATAAACATATGTTACGAATATCCAAATATGTGTCTTTTAGGGTGTGTTTGTTTTGTTGGTAGGTTTGGAATAAGATTTAGATTTGGTATTGAATGATAGAAAATATGATAGGTAATATATATGCAAATGTTTGTTATGGTTTAACATTGGATTTAAAATTTATATATTACTCCCTCCGTCCCATAAATATTGTCCACATTTGACTTTTGTAGTCTTTTGTTTTCAACTTTGACCGTAAATAATTTTCTTTGTGTTATATATTACTTGATGCAAAATATATAAACGGATTGAGTTTTAAATGTATTTTTTATTGGTATAATTTTTATCAAGTATTATATAACACAAATAAAAATATTTAAGATTAAAGTTGCAAAATATAGACTTCAAAAGTAAACACTGGACAATAATTATGGGACGGAGGTAGTAATAAAGAAGTTGAAAAAGAAGAAAATAATGATTATATATGGGCGAGATATTTAAAAGGACTTCAAGAATGAATTTTTTAATTTATTTAAATGCAACATATTACTGTGGTGTATATAAAAGTCAACGAAAATGAAAAAATTGTCAGAAATATAAAGGGTACTAGTAGGTTTCGTGAATGACCATGTCTAAGGGAATTAAATACTGTTTCACAACATAAGTACTCAAAACAAACGACTTGTATCACATTGAAACCATTCCCCGAAGCCAAAACACCCCTAACAAACAGGCCCTTAGTTTTTGGACTTTGGTGATAGCTTGTATCAAAACTAAAATGTATATATTTTTTATTAGTTTTATGAATATTAGTATGAGGCGGTTCGGTTTGGGTTTTCATATAAAACCAAAAACCGAACCAAAACTTTTGGTTTCTTTAAAAACCAAAACCGCACCATCAGTTTTGAAATTGGTTCGACTTTTTTGGAGCGGTGTTTTTGGCTTTTTGGTTTTTGGTTCGGTTTTTCGATTTTGTTGCTCTCTCCTAGTTGAGGCAATCATTCGTTAAGATAGATTTGCTATCTTTTCTGCGTTAGATACCAATGAACATATGTCTCGTTTCAAGATCGATAAGGCCGAGAGGAGAATTGTATATCTGTGTGTCTCACAAATGAAATGGAACATTTTCCAGAAATCGTCGAAAGTGTCTAATTGAAAAGTTTCATTATTCACTTACAATATTCTCAATTAGTTGCATCAAAACAGTATATAAATGTTTCTTCCACTAGTTTTACGTATGCAAGTTTGATATACCTCAATGTAAAACGTAATGCCATGTAAAACTGTTCTTTTAAATTGCTTTCTTTTAATAAAAATGTGAAAAACTACATTGCTTATGTTCAACACGTAATGGATTTTTAAAAAAGTGTCTTTGCTTATGTACATTTTCTCAGACTGCTATGAGAAACAATTTTTATCGATTGGTGTTGCGGTAAAAACTATAGTAGAAGATACCAAACATGAATATAGTCTTCGTCTATCAAACAACACGATAACGTACATAGAGTACAACGAGTAATTCATCTACGCAAGTACATGTACGTAAGTAATTATTAGGAATTTTAATACCAGCAGATATTTCATCTAAGCAATTATCAAATACAAGATTTTGATTTCCAGAAATGTGACTGAAAAAAAATGCACCATCCAGAAAATCGATCCCATTTAAGTGACAATAAACCAAATATCAATCATTGTTCTTTACTCGACCACGAGATCAGGGTTTTCACTTATATGAGCCATGAGTTTATATAAACATAAAGTTTCAAGTGATATTTTCAAAAATTTCTGTTATTTTATCCTTCAATTTGCTCATAGCAGATCAAAATTGTCAAAATTCAACTCGTGGCAGCCATGAAGTCTTGCAAGTCCAGTTTGGTCTCAAAAACAAAACACCCACAAGAGGTCATTAGAGGTGAAGGAGAGCGGTGACTAGCGGCGTGTTGAGGGAAGCAAGCAATCATACATCCGTTCCATACGTGAAGTGACCATAAGCTTATGTGAAATCTGAAGGTTTGGTTTCCCCAAATCGCTGATATCCTGTCTCAAACTATTCACAATACACCAATAATTAGCTACTTAGTATAGCTAGCTAGCTCATGTGTGTTTGAGTGTGTCTATAGATATGTATCTTTTTATCTATCTGTCTAGGTGTTTTTGTCTTGTATATATAAAGGGGCTCTTTGGATGTTTGTTTTGAAAATGACTTTAATTTTGATTGAAAAGTTGCAATACAATTGGGAGTAAAAAATAGCGCCCTGAATCCAGTTTTGTTGTTTTAAGTTAATGGCCGACATTTTGATGAAGGTTTAGTTATAATATCAACAGGTAAGTGGCCACAAATGACATGGAGGTGATGATTATGAAATGGAAATAAAGACCTACGCATTTATTAGGACAACCGACGAGGGAATAAGCATCTAGTTAAACATTTACCATAATAAAGATTAAAGAAAAAAAAAAAGTTAACTAACCATTGCCATTCACCAGTTGCTTTTGCATGCCTCTCCACTGCTCTGTAAAGCCGGTCTAAAGCGTACAGAACCAAACCATACATACATTGAGCATCTTTATCCTGCAAAAAGAAAGGCAAGGCCAAGTTAAATAATATGCATTTTAAGCTATGAGATAATCAGCAAAGTTTCTCAGAATAGAACTGCTGATAGATCATATAAACTTTATAACTTTTGGTCTTTTGCCTCAAAACATTGTGATTTATACTATTTTGTTTTCAAAGTTCAAGAGTTTCTGAAAAATAATCGCAAAGACTGAAACCTGTGTCAGCTATATACTAGTAATAAAAAAGGAAGAAAATGGACAACTTGAATCGTCATATACTCATGTATTCCAAGAAAATTACTGGAGTTCCCATCCAAGTCTGTAATGTTTCCAAACTAGTTTACCACTGACTTGATTCTCTAATCTACTTCACATGAACAGCTCAGCCCTAAATATTGTTCTGTTCAGCATTTTAACATGACATTTTCAAGTAGAGTTCAAGGCTGAATATCCAGCGGTTATAATAACAAGGTCACTGTCAAGAATCTCAACTATAAATAAAAAAATATATATATATCATCGTTCACATCTAAAAGGGTAACAGAAAAGCAAAATATACCAGGCCCTGATCAATGCAATTCTGGAACTGCATAATTCTCTTTTCAACTTCCACTATTAATAGTCTTCTTTGCACTCGAGCAATTCTCCCTTTACCTTCTGCCCTTGTGTCCTGAAACAGAAAGAACATGAGATAACTGGAAAACTTACCAGATAAACTCATACCATTTATAACCTCAATTACAAACTAACTGATACCAAAAAGTAAAGTTTTAAGTATGATTATAAACAATACCCAAAACTGGAAAGTAGGCCACTCACTGAAAGGTAACACACAATAGATAATAGTTGCTTAGAAGAAACGAAATATAGAATACATCTTGTATGGCATACCTGTTTGACCCATGCACGCAATAACATGAGCACACCGAGGGAGAGAAAGAATGCTGGTAGAGCAGCAAGAATGGCAAAGTTTATCTCGTTGGCCCTTAATATCTGGTTCAGCTCAAGCATTGCCCTGTTCAGATTACAACCATTAAAAACAGATAAGTATAAAAACATCATATAGAAAAAGGTTTGCCTAGACTCACGTTTCAATGTCAAGTTTTAGCTTCTGAATCTGTCATCAGAAAAAGATAACAACATGTTATGCAACAATACTTAAAATCACTGGAGAGAAAGAGGGTGGTGGTATAGTTACTTGAATAAGCATTGCACGAGCAAGCTCGCCCCCAAGAAGATTCTGGATTGGATGCATAAGCTCCTTCTCGTATCTACAAAAATGTTTTAAATACGCACATAGCTTTAATGTATGCCTATCAGTTGAGTAGCCATACTACCCCATTAGTTGAGTAGCCATACTACCCCAATTGTGTGACAACAAAAAATCCAAAAAGAAAAAACTTATTACAAATCTATGCAACAAAGGGGGAGTACAGCTGTACACATCCTTCTATACAAATTTCACTTCAAAAACATAATGTGAGCTGATAAAATTAGTGTTATTTGGTTCATTAAAATTCAAACATATTCGATAAGTTCTTTTGTAATTCTTCACGTTTTTTCTGAAAGAATCAGTGATAAAAAGTATTTGATTCTCTTCCATCATTGCCTCATAACAAATAAGCGTACTCATACCTGCCCATCACTATTTCAAGCATTTCCTGGTCGGATATATTTTCTGGGAACTTTTGACCTTTAGTTTGCTCACTGAATGCCAACAACATTCTGCAAAAAAATAATAATAATAATAATAATAAAAAATAAATAAAAAAAATAATAATAAAACAGCATATTAAGTTTCAAATGCACTTTGCAAATTATTCTACGAACTACAAAACCACTTGCATTTCTCTTCTCCCAAATAGCAAAATTATCCTGGGCTTCTTTCATCTTCGTCACCATCACTTTCCCATTCCTGTTTCTGGATTTGCATCCTCTTGGATTAAATGATATTATTTTTTTATCATTTAGTGCTTATAATATAACTTGCATTAAATGATATTGATTTATATCTCATAAAGGGGGGAAACTTGCAGATTTGAATTTCATATAACGTGCTTTATGCTGTGGATTTTGACGGTATAAAATTGTTACACGTTAGATGAAGATAGTTGCGTGTTTGATGCAACTAGAATTATGGTTTTGTTAATTTTATATTTTCTATCAAGTTAAGATGTGATACCCATACCACTATCATCCAACCAAACAAAACTAAACCTCATACCATACTTTTATTAGACCCATAAAGCCATACCCAAAGTGATTCCTTGTAACAGAGCAAACGCAACCTAAATTTTTCTTTATATCATATAAGAATAATATGGATTTAACTACAAGTTCGTTGATAAATAGCTCATTAAGGAAATACCAAAACACTGTGTGTGCAACTTTAGTTAAAGAAGGGTGAGTCTAAACTAACCTATGCAGCGAATTGGAAGTTAATTGCACTTCTTCGAGTTCCATCACTCCCTTGTGCCTCTTTCTGAATGTCTCAAAGAGTTCATCTCTTATAGCTATAAGCTGAGATAGATTAATATTTCGTTAACAGTGATGTGATATTAATTGCATGATAACTGAAAGCAGCATCACAAGTCTTACCGGTTGCTCTACATGGTCAGTCATAAAGCCAGTTACCGAGTCTTTTGCCTCAACAATCCAATTATCAATATCAGAACTTCCTGCCAATCTACTATGTCGTAGAAGCCATACAGACAATAATGAAATTCCCACTGCTCCAAAAGTGTAACGCATCCAATGTCGGGTTATATTACTTGGTTTCTGGTGTTTGGCAACCTAACAAAATAATATTACAATTTAAAAAAAGAACAATACATTGTTTAATTGCACAAAATCATGATCTACCTTAAGTTGTTTGAGCAAGGTGTAATGATTATATACCACATCCAGCAATCAAAATTCGGACATGAGAAAATAGATTTTAAAAAAGTAAGCATTTATAAAAGAGGTGGACAAAACCTTACCAAGAGAGATAAGTACGCGTCGAGCTTGTCTAAATTTATATAGATCAAGTTGATGGCATCTCTAGTCTCACAATCCGTCCACTGAGACTCTTCCTGGTTTATATCTGGAAGTTTCTCGAACAATAACGGAGATGAATAGCTCCCATCAACAGAAGAACCAACCTGCAGATTAAGTGCAAGTTAAATAATTGCGTATCATGTAATCAAATCATCCTCAGGTTTATGAAAATGGATGCAAATTCTACAGCTTGAAAATCCAACTGATTTGAAATCAGGGTGTGTCTGGATGCGCTTTTAAAAGCGATTATGTGATTTGAATAATCAACGGCAATAATACAAGATGTAGGAGATACTTTTGAATGTGCTTTTGTAGTTTAAAGTTGTAATAATTGTATAATCATTTGTTTGAGAGTACAAATTGTGATTATTGAAGAAATTAATACATCTGATAATTAGAGAGGACATTCTTGTTAAATTAAATAAACAAGATATGTCTTGAATGATGGGAGTAAAAGTGTCTCGCATTAAGAGAATTGGGTAGTTTTATTTTACCCTCCTATAATCAATTTTGTTGCAGCTAATATGAGACTAGTTATACGACCCTCTAATATTCATATCATAAAGCAATAAACGTTTACTCAAACATCAGTCTGATCATTGCGACGTTTGTTGTCGCAATATCAATACACAATATCAGTTTCAATGCACAAATCGAGACACTCCTAACTTCTCTTCATTTATGTTCAAGTAGCTTGTTTGTTAGATATGATATGTAGGGTACTTACCTGACGTTTTGCACTGAGATGACCAATTGATGCTTCCAAAGTTAGAAATAAATCATTTATAGTGCCTAGTAATGAGGCCAATGACTTCTCAGGCTCCTTAACGATCTGCTCACCAAATTTGTCAACTTCCATATACACCTAATGAGTAACAACAAAAAAAAAACAAAACAAAAACAAAAATTCAACTTCATTTTGACTTTAAAGTAGCAAAAGAGTAGAAAATCACGTTTAATATCAATTATGTTCTTTTAATATACGATAAGCATATCACATTTGACATATATCAGTAATTATGTTTTAAAAGTAACAAGAAACATGATTACTGCCGTTCAAAAGTAGCTATATTTTTTGTTCTTTAAAAACTTTTGTATAAACAACAAAACATTACAAAAGTGGTAGTGTCTCCCATTTAACACAAGTGGCAAAGAGCCCTCTCCAAATTTTCTCCCGTAACTAACTTTCCCTCCATATTTTCCAACCATTAAAAATTCATCTAAAAACCTCATTTCTTACTCAAATTTCACACAAATTTCAATTCTGAAATGAGAATTTGATTCAGTTTTTCAATACGCACGCATTGATGAACTTGAATTAGGTTTTCGTTCGGATTTGAGAAATCCCCCAGTTTGTTCAAATTTGCATTTTGATGATACAGTTTGTGAATTGGGTAAAAATAACAAAAATGATGAAAGTACAAAAGCTACTGATGATGCTAATGGTACTGATGATTTGTGCAAAAATAATGGGGATAATGGTGAAATTAGGGCTCAGAATGAGGGAACTGATGCTGGTAATAGTAAATCTAATGATATTGGTGTATCTTTGGGAAATGGTGGGGATACTGATCTGGAAGGAGCGGGTGGAGATAAGGGAGTGTTTGGGAATGATGATAATGTGCAGAATGCTGCTAATTGCAATGTGAGTAATCATGCTGATACTCCTATTAATCATAAACAGTGAATTGACTGATGGAACTAAAATTGTTAATGATAATGATTTGGTTAAGACTAAGGTGGATATGAATAAGGGTGTAAAAAGCACTTATGCTGATAAATTTGACAATAAGCTTGAATTCATTCCCACTGAAGTTGATAAGGATGGTAGAGAAAGGGTGATTTTTGAAGAGGAATTAGTGCAGGAAGGGTGCCAGAAATGGAAAATGACATTATGTGGTTATTTTGTGGGATACAAAATGCCTTATGCTGAATTGAAATACAATTTGTTTAGAAGGTGGGGCAAAATGGGTCTAAAAGAGATAATCAGCAATGGAAACCGAATGCACTTTTTCAAATTCAATAATGAAGAGGGAATGAACTACATTGTTGAAACTGGCCCATCGTTACTTGGTTAGTCAGGAATAAACCTTTGGTGGTGCAAAAGTGGGATCCACAAGTTGATATGGAGGTAACTGAATCTACCTCTATTCCTCTTTGGGTCAACCTAGTTAATCTACCTATGGAAGCATGGACTGTCAAAGGCATTAGGTCCATTGCAAGTTGTTTGGGTAAACCAATAATAATGGATGCTGTGACTGCTTCTTTATGCCATACTGGTTCAGGCAGATTTGGATATGCAAGGGTGTTAGTGGAAATGAGTGTGGAAAAGGAATTTCAAAATGAGATTGAAATCTGTTATAGGGATAGGGATAACAAGAATGTTGGTATGAAAAAAGTCAAGGTGGAGTACTCATGGAAACCTCCAGCTTGTAAGCTTTGCAAGGTTTTTGGTCATAATGAGGCTAAGTGTAAGATAAAACCAGTGAGCATGGAGGAGCTTATTGATAAAGAGAGGCAACTGAATCAACAGAAAATGCAGAATGATGGATTTATTGAGGTTCATAAGAAGTGCAAGGTGAATGTAAAACACCACAATCAGCCTCCAAAGGTGGCATATCAGCCTAAGGCCAAACCTAGTGTTATTATTAATGGGGGTAAAAAGCAGGACAGTGATAAGGGAAAGAAAAACAATTTGACTACTGCTAAGAAAGATGACAAGAATACTAGTAACAATATGTATTCTGTGCTGTCTGATAGAGAAGAAATTGATGCTGATGTTTTAAGGGAGTTGAAAGAAAAAGCTGTGGTGGATGAATTTATTGCTGATAAAAGACTACCTTGCTCGAATGTAACATCAGGTTGGAATCAAAACATGAATCATTACTTTAAAGAAAGATGGGAGAATGTGCATGGAAATAGAGATGTAACAGGGGATAAAGGGTATGAAGATATATTGAATGATGGGAATGGACCTAATTCACAAAACCAATATGCTGCATTGATAGAAGAGTATAAGAGAATGCCTGATATATTTCTACTTGTGCAAAAGGAGGAAGATCTTGTTGATATGCTTAGTAACAATAAAAAGATACCTACTATTGAGTAAACACAGATATCGCCACTCAGAATGTTTGTGAACTACAAGAAAGGATGGGAAGCTAAATGGAAAACTGACTGCCCCTTTATAGGGAATTTTCAAAAATGAATGTTGAAGTGAATTGGTGAATTGGTCATTGTTGTTTGTTTGTGCTTGCTGATTGTATGTTGGTCTTTGAATAGTATGTTGTATGTTTGTTTTAGCTCCAATTTCAGTTGCTGTGGTATGTCACTAGCAATGATTTGGATGCTTATCATGTATTTAGTTTTGAGATAATATATTTTTCACCGTTGCACCAAAAAAAAACAAAACATTACAACCAATGATATAATATCAAATATTTGGCAGGAAAGAAGATATCACAGAATGTGCCTTGTGATCTGATTACTCCTGGTACTTTTAAATGTGCATAAACGTCAAACTTTATATTCAAATCACCCAAGTCAACTAGAAGCGCAAAATAATAGAAGTGCTCAACACAAGAAACGAATAAAGCAGACCTGTGCTAAAAACGTAGCAAGTGAGTATCTTAAGCTAGTCAAGACACTTATCCTCTCGGATATATGCGCAGCTGCTGCAGAAGAAAGATTTTGCATGCCAGTACCCTCAAACACATAGTCATGTATCAACTTCCCAGAACCATCAAAGAACGCTAAAGGCCCTCTCTCGAACACCATGAAGTACACTTTCTGAGAAGTTGATCCCTAAACAAAAAAACCCCGATACTCAGATAACAAAGCTTGGCGAAGTGATGCAAAAAAGATAAACTTTTAACACACCTCTGCTCTAGCTTGCCAAAACTGCAAATTCTTCTGCACATTATGCATATTGAAGAATAGGTTGTCCAATATGTCCCCTAGAACCTCGTATACTCTAGACGCCTCAGGCGTTAGCCTAAATCACAAACAAAATATTCAGCAAATAGCACAAACAAGTACATTCATAGAAACAAGAATTAAATGTGAGAATCGGGTCTCGGAGGGGTGTGCAATAGGTGCTGATGCACAGGGTTTCCTCCACTTAAAAGGGGCCACATTTTTATTAGTTTCGCATATAAATACGTATAATATTAAACATATATGAGTCACATTGTTATTGCCTAGGGCCACCGAAAACCACGGAACTTAAAAGGGTTTAACCAAAATTGAACAAGAAAGAAAACCCATATAAAAAAATGCTTACTTGAAGGGTTCAAGAGATGAAGAAGGGATGGGAAGAGGGAGACACGTGGCACTACGTCTTCTTGAACTTCTTTTGTAAAGAGATGAAATCTTTTCAAGAAAAGTGATGTTTTCTGGTAATTTTATATTTGAAAAAGATGGGATGAGTCCTGTTAAGCGTTGGCGTATGATTTTGGAGTATGATGACAAACTGGATGACTGGTCTGAATCGTCCATTGCTAGTCGGAATGTTTTGCCGGATGTCTCACGTTGACCTTCACTCTTTAGGGTTTTAGATTTCAGAAGAAAATTTAAATTGCTACGGAGTATTTTTACAAAACTGAAGGTAGCCCCTTTTGTTTTCCGCAATAAACTTCAGAAAAGTCAAAATTGGTTGGATTTTGATTAAGGGGTGTTTCTTTCGGCTTATATAGCCGGCTTATTGCTTACGTATTTGGTTTTGGGCTTATGCTTCCTAAGCTCACTTTTTGTGTCTCATTTTGAATCTTTTCGGCTTATATAAGTTTATTATGTCATTTTAAATTTATATATGCCGAAATGTTTCAAAATAAGCCACAAAAAGTGAGCTTATGAAACACAAGCTAAAACCAAATAAGTCATAAGCTAGCTATGTAAGCCGAAACAAATACCCTCTAAATCACTGAAAAAACGTGTGTCAGAAGTGAAAATAAATAAAATAAAGTTTAGAAGACCATACTGCAAAAAACTATCAGCACGACATACCTAAAAACAAACATGATAAATTCTAAATTTGCATAGTATCCAAATTTGAATGTAACAGATACTCTAATTCCGCCTTACAAATACCCCACATTCGGCATACACAAGCTTGTGAAACATCCTTATTTAGTGATCTTTCTAAAGACAAGTCGATCTTTCAAAACAATGTTTTCACTTCGGTTTTTTTTTTTGTTTTTTTTTGTTTTTTTTTTTTTTTTTTTAAAAGGTCTTCCACCCAGCAAAATATTACTTCAAAAAATAGTTAAGTATAACGGAATGTGGCTGAAATACCACATTAACCTCAAGAACTGCTTGAACAACTACTAAATTATTCATGACAGGTCATAAATGATCAACTAGCTACACACAAATAGAAAACCAAAACAAAAACAAGCACAAACTAAGACACATCAACATTTATGCTAAACAACGGAAAAACAACATATCCAAGTCTAATGTCATGGTTGGCAGCAGACTTTAATTGGGCCACAGATAAACGATAATCATCAAAGTAATAATCTTCATAATCATTTTAGTCACATGTATTATCTTTTCCATTTTTTTAAAAGACTTCTCTCGTTCCCTTCACTACCAAAATAATTAGTCACGTTAGGATATTCCAAAACTTCATCATCGTCACTATCAGAAATAAGCACATTACCCACATTAAAGAATGGGTTACCCACCTTAGTTGAAGATCGAAGTACAAGTAGAGGAAGAAATACTAGGCTTAGTAGCCGCATCCTGCTTCTTCTCTTTCAAATCACTCACAAGCTGATTTTCACTATCATGATCACATGGATAATCAACCTTTTTTTATAGGTTTGCCATCATCATCCACAAAAGTAACTTTCCCATCAATAATTAGCTTTTTAAGCTTCCCAATTTTTTCAACAATAGTTGAAGAAGACTAATC
>LBNU01014395.1:11266-31665 GCA_014162995.1 Artemisia annua | reverse complement strand
AATATGATGCTATCACTTAATTTTATTTATTTATTTTGCAGTAATTAATACATCTCAAACATATAATATTGGCAACTTTATTGAAAAGAATTTTGATTTCAATCTTTTCATATATGTATATGAACATTATATTGTCTAAATATATGGGTTATATCATATTGTTTGTATTACATCACAATAACGTTATTATCTTACATTTTATTACATTACATTATATTGCATTACATTTCATTTACATCTACGTTTACTATGTTGCATAATATAATATTAAGTTATTATTTATTGTAAATTACAAATTCAGTCCATGTGATTTTCAAGTTTTACACTCCTTACAACTCCCAAACTTTAATTACACTGAGCGTTACTTGATAAATGAGTTTGTAATACCACCCGTCCTATTCTGTCAACTATGGGTTAAAGGCAATTGAAATGACGAATATACCCTCATTTTATTTTCAACTAAATTTTTTATGAACTTAAATTTTAATCAAAATATGAGATCCTCATGAACAAATGAATAACCTTCAAAGACACATTTAAATTTCGAGAAGTTAATCTCATCTTCAAATCCACACTCTCAACAACCTCACTTTATCCTTCTTTATCATCAAGAAAACACAAACACTACACCAAAATTATTATATCATGTCAAAACCCGACACCCTCCTAGTACCAACACTACCATAGTCAATTGAGCCATAGATTCAATCACTAACACATATTCCATGTATCCTTACACGAGAAAAATAATACTTGTTAGAATAAATAACAAAAATATAAACTAGTAGTTAAGAATTCACATATTGAGCAATCGGATCTAAATAAACAAAGTAAATATATATAATCAAATGTCTGGAAAAAAGAAACATGTGTATTAATTTGACTCATAACCAACGTTAACAAATTGGGGGTTGGATTGTCCGAGAAAGGTCGAGAAAGCAAATTAATTTTGAGCTATTATTAGATTGGGGGTGAAGCAAATCACGTGGAACTAACAAAATCTACGGTGTTGAACGAGAAATTCATATCTAGCCGCATTTAGTCATATTATATGTCAAGATCTAATTGGAATTTAAGATTACGAATTTATATCTAATTAGGACATACACATGCTATGTATTTATGTTAGAATATTAAAATATCCGAACTAATTTGACAATGGAGTTGTAGGTGATAACGGCAGTGGATTTGCATCGTGTGGTGGCGTAGACGGTAGATGTTCCGTCGCCGTTTGTGGGTGACCCAAGATCGGCCCGACCAAAAGTCTAATGATAATGATTGTTTTATTGCGATAATTGTTTTAGGAGTTTATGGTGTGTTTTAGGTTTGGTTATGACTAATTTTAGTTTTCCTTGTCACGATAATTTTTGTTTTCGTTGACAAATTTTACTAAGTTATGAAATTTACGTTACTCAAACATATGGCCTTATTGTATTCTTAACAACGGCGATGTATAAATTTTGGTGTACAAATTTAAATTGTTTTCTTGACAGATCAAGGTTTAAAGTGTTCCATTAAATCTGGTTTTGCGTTCTTCAAACCTATGGTGCTCATGAATTTTTATTTTTTTAAATACAAACTCAAAGAGAAAATTTACCCATAAAGAATACAAATGTATTTTTGTCATTTTTCTAGCATGTAATCCATCATTGACCAAAAAAGGGTGGAAGAGTTACAAACTCGTGTGTCAAGTGAAGCATAGTGTTGATCAAAATTTCGGAGTGACTAGAAGAGAAAAAAAATTGAAATTACAAGGACGAAACTTATAATTTTATGTATTGTTGATTAGTATTAATATCCTCTATGTACTTACCCAAAACACATGTAGTACGTAAATGTGGATTAGAATGTCTATAAATGCAACATTTTTCAAGAGACCGTCATTAATGTTTTTAACAAGTTCTTCTTCTTTTTCTTTTTTTTACCAATTTTATAACTTGTGAAAATTTGTACTTTGTTAGCACACATACATGACCACCATGTTGTCTAATCAAAAAAATAGTATTAAAAATGCGAAGCCAATTGGAGTTGTTCTTAGGATTTCTGGAGATGGAGAAAATATGAGGAGTCATTACAATGCACTCGACTTCTGTGGCCATACTTACAAAATTGTAAGTTTCTTGATTATTTTTATCATCATAACTGATTTCTTGTAAAACGTTATTAACCAACAACACTGTAATTTTATAACTCATTTATTTCATAAATTTAATTGATATTTTCTTCTTCGTGTATTTAAACATGTAGAAAGACACCGTGCTTTTGGCGCATGATTCTCATGGACAAATGAATAAGCCATGGGTAGTTATAATTAAGGTATGTTATTGCAACTTATACTAAGCATGTATATAATAACTAATAATAAGTTTCATCATTTATATACAGGACATTACTGGGATGAAAAATGGGAATATAATGGTATATGTCCAACGGTTTTATCGTCCAAGTGAAATTTTTATAGGGAAAAATATGGAATCATTTGATACAAGGGAGTTGTTTTATAGTTTTCACAAGGACGAGGTTCATGCTGAAATGATTATGCACAAATGTATAATCCATTTCATTACTGAAAAAAGCCAGATCCCGCTTCGTAAAAAATATCCTGGTTTTATAGTCCAAAAGGTGTATAACCCAAACACTAAGAGGCTTGTCAAGCTAACTAACAAACATTTTTTACCTGATATGAAAAGCGAAATTGAAGAGCTTGTTCTGAAAACAACTTCTCATTTAGGAATCATTCCGGCAATTAAAAGTGAAGATGACGTTGATGAAATGGAAGTGGACTAGAGGAGATGTCATATTTTGTATTTCTTGGTTGTTTTACTTTAACGAAATGCTCATTACAATTTACAAATACTATAACATCAACTTTGTTGCTTAAAGGTTATACCAAAAGCATGGCCGTTCTCAAGCTTTTCGAGGACATGTGTGAGAATTGAAAATGGGATCCTAATGAAGGCTAAACAAAAGTCTCGAGTTCATTATAAATTTTGGTCATGTTATTTAACTACAAATATGTATATTTATATAAAGTTAATTATTTAATTTAGATATATTTTTATTCATTCAATTCCCTCTATAAATAAAAAATGTGTATACTTCTTATTAGAGAAATGCAAATGTTTACATTCAGTAAAAACATATGTGATGCAGGTAAGACAGTTAGGGTTCGTTTGGTAGACGAAATGAAATGCCAAATGAATGGAATAAATGATGTAATGAAATAAATGATGTAATGAAATGATTCATTACCGTTATTAATAATGTTTGGTTGGTATGATAGGACGAAATGGAATCGATAAGAAAAAGAAGGAAAACTCGTCATGGCTACATCAGCATAGATACCTACCCAAGATATAGTGATTCTCAATCTTTCATCGGTTACACTCGGACAACTTATGTATAACATAAATAACCATCACGTTGCTTTGGTAAAACCATTTTAACCAATGACAGAGTACGCTTAGATCCATAAAGTTTTATCATAAACACATCAACTTCAAGAACATTTGTTGGCTAACAAATCATTTATGACTGTAGTAATTTTTGCAATAAGATAAATAAGAAAGGGAACAATATGAACCTAGCAACACGGATAGTTTTATTCGTGTTTTCGCTACAAGGACTTTCCTTTATCACTGCTTATGCCCTACGTCACAGCCCGAGTCTCCAATCCTCGAGAGTTTCAGCAGCTTATCACAAAGCTCCTTTATCCCGGCGGAGAAAACGCTTACAACATCGCTTACTATTTATTCGACCACTAAGCAGATGTAGAGTTTTTACCAAGGGTACAGACCACTCCCGATTAGTTCTTTCACAAGGGTATGAATACTCCTTTATCAGCTGTTGTATTTTAAGGCACAAATACTAACCGATCCAACTAATACATCACAAAGAATAAAAGTATAGAACTTTGAAGAAACTACACAATTGCTTTAGTTATAATCAAACTAATTGGTGGTTATTCTCCCGGTTACGCTTACTTCTTGTTGGAAGCTTGGAACTAAAAATTGAGTTATGGAACTTTCTTTGCTACAATAAGAAACTTCAGCAAGCAAGAAATGGTAGTAATGTTAGATCAAAGGATAATCTGATATATTGTGTGAGAAATGATAATGAGAAGTGATAGTAATTTAAACAAATGCTAAGTGCAAATGGCTTGTACTTGTTATCATGCCAAAACATTTTTGTCCTGGCGGAGACCGCGAAACCCTCTACTTTCAGGGTTCCGCCGTGTTATCCGCCAGGTTCGGCCGAGGTATGAAGAAATAATTTTTTGACTTAAGTTCCAAAACGAATCTCAAGTCAATCAAACTTAATCTTCCACATGCATTGGCTTGTAGAAACTAGGTCCGTAAGAGGTCAAAGACACAAGGTTAGCTAATCATGTGAAAGATGAACTAGAAAGTAATTGATAGTTACACATTAATTAAAAATGATGTGACAAGACATAGATAAGCTTAACTTCAAGGCTTAAGTCTCATCATCCTAGTTGGCTAGCTTTGCAACTTACATTCATATTGTCTTGATATAACGTCAAATCTAAATCTTGTTTACACGAAAGTTTCAATAAGATTTTAACAAGATAATTAACGATAAAAAGAGGTAAACTATTCAACCCCCCTTCTAGTTTTCCACACAAGTATTAACTATTCTTTTTCTGTTGGAACAGGTTAAGATTCCAGAAGTGAGTTCTACTAAATTGAATAGGTCAAGATTCTCTGCAGCGGTCATATATCCAACAAGATTACCGAACAATGTATTCAGAAGACTTGCTTAAATGTTTGTATTGTTTTGCTTCCAAATAAACATATGCATAATTGAAATAACAAAATTAATAATCACACCGTACAACCCACAAAACACAAACACACAAAACATACAAAACCCCGCCGCAACGCGCGGGCTTACCCCACTCGTATATACTAAAACCCGTTTGGGTGCGGGGTCCATAGGAAGGCCATTAAAAAGCTATTAAGCCCCTAATTCACGCTCCTATTGGTTCTTCATGACAAAAGGCACAATACTATTGGCGTGAAGAGTTAATTACTATCATGCTACAGTGCCTTAGTAACAGTGCACCACTTTTTTTAACTGTTTTGCACTGTTACACATTTTATAACGTTTTATACCAGCTCATCTTTCCAGATCTTTCCCCCAAATTCTATACCCTTCTTCTTCGCACACACCACATCATTCATTATGTCTCTCTTATCTCTATAAACTAAAACCCTCGCTCATTATCTATCTGAAAAGACACCCTCTTTCAAGGGTTTTCTTAGATCTGTATGGGAAGCTGAGTCGGTGGACTTGGTGGCGGTGGCTTACCAAGGGCTACGGCGGTTCAATAAAGGCGGCACAGACCCTAATAAAGCAGTTAATTAGCTCTTATCGGAAGGTTTCATCCTTTTAATTAATTATAAAGATCCAATCTTTTTCGGTTTAATTTATGCACTGTATGTTTCTGATTACCCATATATAGGGTTCGTGATCTTTTATTTCCAGTTATTATTATTATTATTATTATTATTATTATTATTATTATTATTATTATTATTATTATTATTATTATTATTATTATTATTATTATTATTATTATTATTATTATTATTATTATTATTATTATTATTATTATTATTATTATTTTGTTTAATTTATTAATAATTTTCATTGATGCTAACAGAGATTACATAAAAAGTAGATCTAGAAATAGATCTACCCAGAAATTATTCATACAAGTAAGAAAACCTGAATCATCTAGCAACTCTATCCTTTTCTTTAGCTTCTCGCTTCCACGCTTCAACATCCCGGACAATTTTACTAAGAAGGGTAGTCGCCAAAGTTTACTGGTTGTAGGGGGGCGGTGGCCTTGAAAGTAAAATCGTAGAAAGACAAAGAGAGGGGAACGAGAGGAAAGGAGAGGGAAAGAGAGATAGATAGATCGCAAGCCATAAAGAGGAAAGGAGAGGGAGGAGGAGGCGGCAGCTGAGTTATCCGGACCACCGGCATATAGCCGGTGGCCGGAGGAGGAGGCGGCGGCTGAATAAGATCTAGGGTTAGGGTTTTGTGCTAGCAGCTTACGAGTTACGAGACCATGTGTTTTATTATTATTATTATTATTATTATTATTATTATTATTATTATTATTATTATTATTATTATTATTATTATTATTATTATTATTATTATTATTATTATTATTATTATTATTATTATTATTTTAAAGTTTGTATTTTTATTTATGGTTTTATACTTTTATGTTTAATTGCAGTTTTCAACTATTTTGCGTGGGATACACGGATTGCAAAAAATTGCGTCTATATGGGCTCCATCAAGTACCCTCAACAGCCGACTAAAAAGATTCAAGTTGTTGTCAAGCAGCTTGGCATACGGGGTTTACAGGCAAGCTTTTTAAATTACATTTAGTAACACATAAAAGAGGGTGTTTGGGATGCTTATTGCAAGAACATGTGGGCTTACGGGATTGTTTAGTTAGGCTTATGACTCCACATGTTCTTGGGCTTGAACAGGCCAGGAACATTCGCAAAAATAAAATTCACATAGACCTTAAAACTGCTTAGAATTTGCTTATTGTGCTTTGAATCAGGTTTCTTTTAGATAGGAGTGGTTATGATGTCGATTGTATAGTTAAGATTTTTATGAATGGGTATGATTAGATTTGGTACAAATTCATGATCTTTGTATAATAGATATAGTTGTTTCATGGAAATTATAGGTTTCTTAATTTGTAGTACTAGATAAAACATTTTACCGGTCATTTGTGTTGAGAACAATTACCACAGATTGTTTATGATACTATGAGCATTGATTTGTTGAATGGACTTTACATTTACGAGATTGCGAATGTAGTTTGGCTAAAATAATGGCCAGATTGACTGCTGGTATGCTTATACGTGAACCTGATTAGGTTGATAGTTGCACTGTTAATGCACCCAAGAGGATAGCACATGACACTTCTACTCATTTTCTTAAGCATGGTTATTCATTTAATTTTTGTATGAGCTTATTGCCTTTTTTCCATATGAAATAACCCCATAAGTAGACAACTTAAGCTAACCCAAACACCCTCTTTTCATGTGTTAAAACTGAATAATAAGTTGAAAATGGCTTTTGACATAACCTTTTTATTTTAGTATCAACTCCATTTGGGTTTTTGGTGGTTTTGTAAGTATGTTATAGGAAATTTAACTTACTGAATGATTCATTTATTTTCTTATAATTTTCAGGTTTACAACGTACCTGAATCCGGTGAATATATAAACTATCCATTTTGCAATAGCAATAGGTAGTTCATTTTAAAACTGTCACAGTATTAATTGTGGTTATTTTATAATGGCTACCTATTGCTATTGGGAATTGGATTGGCAAGGTAACCACAGCTATTACATGACTGCATCCATGGCAGAAGAATCAAAGTGCCTTATTTGCTTCAAAATGTTTGTAGCTATCATGATTCGACAGTTCCAAAATATGGAGCTAAAGTATACTTTAAACCATTCGAGCATCTACTGGCTATAGAATATTATAGAACACCTTTTGGTTTTGGAGAAGATAATTATGAATTTTTACAATATGTCGCAAATGCAAGGGAGGTACGTCAATAAGACAATAACAGAATTAAAAAAATATAATAATAATAATAATAATAATAAATAAATGATTATTTTTCATTTGTTGCAGGCAGTTTATAGAGAAGCCATTTTATAGAGAAGCTATGGTAAAGCAACGAATTTGCGACCTCCAAAAACGATAACAGGTATCATTTAAGTCACCTTAGCTTATCAAAATTTCAAAGTCTTTCGGAATGTGAAATTAACTATTTCTGCGATTGCGTTTGTGTCTGGTTAAAAGTGTATGATTTCTTTAACTGTATATTTTAATACACAATGTATTGATATGTGCTAATCAGAAGGAGAAATACAAGGCTAATTTAAAGAAGGATATTACAAAGCTTCATACGTACAAAAACCATATTAAGACATGGTTACAGTCTACTAAGACGAAGGATAAGAAGGTTAGCTTTATTTTCATTGTATTTGAAATGAGCATTGTCTAAGGCGAAGAAGTGTAAATTATTGTTTGATTAATATTAATTGTTAAAATATTTACACGTTAATTGTGTTTGGATGAAACAGATAAAATGGTTTTGTGGGTTTGGATAGAAACAACTTAATTATTTTTTTATTTTTATTTTTTTTATTTTTTTTAATAAGTAATTTCAGAAATGTATATCAAGTATAGTGAAAATTTTATCTTTTCGTGCCTTTCGTTACTCATACGCCCTTTAGTATTATGTATGACCAAGGCGATAACAAAAACTTTTTTCATTTGATTACTGTGGTCCAGGCTCTATGTATCAAACCTGCTACTATTTCCATGGACTGTTATAACTTATAAGGAGTCACCAAGAGAGGGCGCTGGATCACAAATGAATAGTGTTAACGCTAATTTTCATTCCGTTATGAACATTTGAGCCTTACCATCATTACAAGTTGCATAATGCGCACATCCAGGAGTTACTCCTAAAGAGGTCACATTAATTTTCAATTGCTACTTCTATTTGTTGCAGGTGTGTTCAATTTTAAAGCAATATCCAAAAAAAAATAATAATAAAATAAAACTATAAACATTACAGCGATGGACATTTTGCTTCTCAGGGAAGAGCACGCTCCTAAATGGATAATTAGAGGTTTTTTTGTTCTTTTAAAATTGAGCATTATGTACTGTGGTATACAAAGACAAATAAGGCTCAAAGCTACAAATATATGATCCCTGTTAAATTTGTTAGTAAATCAGTTACAGTAAATTTGTTAGATAGTGTTGGTTATTGTGGTACCGTGTTTGTGACATATATGCGATTCTTGGCAAGGAAAAAGTTGGGATGAGACTTGCTTTTTGGGTATTTGTGATTGAAATAAGCTGTTTTGAATCAGAATTTTTTTTCCAAGGTACTGAATAGTTGGTACTTTAAATTAGTGGCCAATAGATGATTTGTTTCCGACTTTGTTAAAGCTAATCCAATGCCGATTTATAATACAACATAACGGTTTATGTACAGGCCGTCTATTTTGGTCATAGTGGAGCATTTCCGGAGATTCAGTATGTGCAGTGTTCGTTTGATATGAGTACGTTACATGTAATTTTCTGCATTTTTGTGTTGCACTATTTCAGATTCTTTTATGTTGATATCAGATTGAAGCATAACTCAATTATGGCTGTATGCTTTTACAGACTAGCTCAGCTCTAAAGAAGCTCTTTGAAGCTGGTGTGGTGAAGCGAGAAGAAAACTCACAGCCCACTTTGGAAGTGCAGATTATGAGACACGCATACAAGGGGGATTTTAGAAGAGAAAAGTAAAAAAAAATACATTTGACAAGGTAATGGTTCATCTGTAATACTTAGGGGTGTTTGGATTAGCTTATATGCATATAACCAGTTGCGGAAATTTGGAAAGTGGGTGTAACCTAAAACGCTAGCTACCTACGAATCACAGTAACAGTGCAAAAAAATGTATAGGAGATGTTAGTGGCAGGTTGAGTTCCATGGTGCAAAGCATGGTACTCATTATCATCTTATTTTAGTTAAATAGGGCTACGTTAGTAAGAAAGTAGTTTATAAGAATAACCATTCCTAAATTGTGACTGTCATAATAGGATTAGGCTCTTGAGAGGTATTTCATGAATGACTTTTACCCTTTTTTATCAGTTTCTATATCAATTTGTTAATTGGCCTACAACCATACCCCAAATTGATTCCTTCGTAGGTAAATGTGTTTGCCACCTAAAGTGTCTATTTTGCTGGATTTGTTGTCTGTTTGACACGTATATCATTTATTAAAAAAAATAGATGTGTCACATTGGGTGTATCAGGTCACAGGTCAAATTGGTTTTTTTTTTGGCAGCCGTGCGGATACAGAAAAGTTGGAAGGCGCGCGGTCAGTTGAGAAAGTAATTCAGGTAATTAACATAAGTCACAGATACTTCTACTCTGTTTTGTAACTTAAGTTGTTTAGTAAAAGGTTTATGTTGTCACATGTTTAAGGTTTAATATTCAACTATCATTATTTTCTTTTTACTTATTGATTGCCGAAATATGTCGTTGATCCACTTATAGGTTTTAAGTTGGGAAGCTGAAAAGATATGCACCCCATTACGACAAGGCTGGCCACATAAGTGTCCAAAAGGCGATACAAACACCTGCACCATCCTGAAGTTGAAGTGCCAAAACTGTAACAACGACAATCCCGTAACAACTACAGTTGCCTTTCTCTTTCGTGGGATTTTGAATATATATGTAAAACCATTCTCTTGATACAATATTTTAGACATGACCTTCATACCACCAGCAAAGGTGGATAGATATAGGAACATGATATTGGACCAAGAACTATAAGCAAGACTGCATCATGCATTTAAGGTTACAATTGTAATGATATTAGGACATGCACAGGCGATTAGAATATCAGTTACGTTGTCCATGTGGATGTTAGCCATCTTAACATTTACCAACAATAACCCAAAACCAAGAAAAAAAAATACTCGACACTATCAACAAAGCACTCCCGCAGCAACGCGCGGGGTACCCTGCTCGTTGTTACTAAATACGGAAACACATATACTCAACCTAAGCACATGTTCATATACTCGTTTACAAATATTGGCCAAATACATTCATTAAGGTAGGATGTCTCCTAAGCTCGCCCATAACACTCTCTAATTGGGCCAAATACTGTAATTTAAATCATTTTAATTGATCAAGTGTGTTTGATGATGTTTTAAATCGATATATTTGTACTCACTGCTCAGTCACTTGTGATCACACGTTAGTCGCGCCATGATCATGTCATGCCAACCACTAGCATGTTTGGGGGTAAAGCTAAAGATACGCAACATACTTTGTCAAATAAACACAAGTACGCAACAAATTTTGTAAACTGTCAAAGATACGCAACATATTTTCAAATAATCTTCGATCTACGCAATATGACCGGCTGGCAGCAGGTTACCAGGTTACCCAAGATTAAAAGTTACACCTTTGGTCCCCGAACAGTCTCACAACTCGCGTAATTGATCCTATTTTGGTAACGGTCGTTAAAAAAGTTTAAAAAAAAAAAATTAACAATTTTTTTTAAATATAGATAAAATCTTTTTTTTAAACAATATTTAGAGAATTTTTTTTTTAAATTTCTTAAAAAGTTAAAATTAAAAAAAAAATGTATTAAAAAAAGGAAATTTTTTTAAAAAATATAGTTTTTTTTTAAAGTTAAAATTTTTGAAAAATCAAAATTTAAAAAAAAAATAATAATTTTTTTAAAAGTTAATTTTTAAAAAAAAAAATTAAAATGTATTAAAAAAAGGAAAATTTTTTTAAAAAAATATCTTTTTTTAAAGTTAAAATTTTTAATTTTTTTTTTAAATTTAAAAAAAAATTAAAATATTTTTTAACTTAAAAAAAATTAAAAATTTTTTAAAAAATTAAATTTTTTTAATTTTTTTTGAAAAGATCAAAATTTAAAAAAAAAATTAATTTTTTTCAAAAAATTTTAACTTTAAAAAAAATATATTTTTTTAAAATTTTTCCTTTTATTTTAATTTTTTATTTTTTTTTTAATTTTAACCTTTAATTTTTTTTTCTAAATTTTAATTAAAAAAAAGATTTTATCTATATTAAAAAAAATGTTAAAAAGTTTTTTTTTTAACTTTTTTAACGACCATTACCAAAATAGGATCAAATACGTGAGATATGAGACAGTTTGGGGACCAAAGATGTAACTTTTAATCTTGGTAACCTGCTACCAGCCGGTTATATTGCGTAGGTCGAAGATTATTTGAAAATATGTTGCGTATCTTTGACAGTTTACAAAGTATGTTGCGTACTAGTGTTTATTTGACAAAGTATGTTGCGTATCTTTAGCTTTACCCCCATGTTTGGCCAAGTATACAGAAAATTAGCAAAGTATGTTAGTCTGAGTATCACAATACGACTCCGCTAGAAATATGATGTACTTTAAGAGATTATTGCGATCGGAAACTAACTATTGTAAAATTATATTAAAATCCCTTTATCTTTTGATCAAAGCTCATCTAATCCAAATATGCAAACAATGAAAGACTAAGGGTGCGTTTGGTTCGTAAGTGGGATTGGAATTGGATTCGGATTTTGGAAAGGTTTGATGGATGTGGGAAATGAAAAAAATGAGGCCCGCAGGTTTCAAGTGAAACCACCCAACTAAGGTAGGAATGAAATCTATCATTTCCTCATTCCCTCATTCTCAAATTGTGGGCCCGCCTAGAAACCAAACATAGGTTTTCATCTTTCTTTAATTCCATTCCCTCCAAAAGCATGAACCAAACGCACCCTAATTGTACTAGTTAAAGTATGAAACACGCATGTTAAACCAGCATCCATCCAAACACCATTTGTAAGATTTGGAAGCCATTAGCCCATAAGCCATATAATTGTGAGTTTATACTCCTTTTTAAAATATTTTCTAGTTAGGCCAATACTGTAGCTTTGTTTGATATGTTGGGCTCCTCTTACAAAAAGTATGGCTTTGCAATGAATAGGTCCAATGGGTTTAGTTGTTTATAAAATCGCCCAAAACGTACCAAGTGCCAACTATCATTTTTTTCATGTTAATAATCATTTAAACCTTTTTTTGTTGTATCAAGTAAGCCAACTTTCAAATATGATATACTTTTTTGGTTATTAAGTAATCAAAACTAACAAAAGTTTATGAAGATTAGGTTATAATTATATCAAATAGTGATCATTCAACATCCAAGACTATTCTACCAAAATGAGCTTATCTTTTGATTTGAAATTTAAAATGAAAAATTAGCATAAGTTTCCGGAGTTAAGTTTAAAACCTTACGATTTTACGGCCATAAGCAACTAGAATGTGTAGATGTATGTGTAGATGTTGCCTACTTGTAGGCACAAAATTTGACATAGAATCGTGATCTTATCGTAAGATCTTAAGATGTCAATCCGATTTGATTATGCTATCTTCAAAGTAACTAATTAATAATCCATCATAAATAAACTCTGTTATATTAGACTAAATAATAATAATAATAATAATAATAATAATAATAATAATAATAATAATAATAATTAAAAAAAAAAAAAAAAAAAAAAAAAAAAAAAAAAAAAAAAAAAAAACTTATACACTTTTCAAACTCCAAAAATTCAAATTTTAAAAAGCTTTGTCTTGTTTGATATAGTTATTATGTTTAAAAGTTTTCTTCCATCATATCATCCACTAGTTTTAGACAAAAATAAAATGATACGAGTATATGAGATATTTTAATCTTGTATGACTGTGTGATACAGTAATGCTTTTGCAAAGAAAAAAACGATATACATTAGGGTGCGTTTGGTTTGTTGTCATGAATGACTATCGGTATAACAATCGGTTTGATAGGGAAAAGTAATTGGCATGAATTCAAGTATCATCTTTAATAATGTTGTTTGGTTTAGTTTTTGGGAATGGAGACAAAAAAGAAAAGAAAAATATTCATCATCATATATTTGTTCATTCACTGATTTGTGATAACACGTGGAAGGTCAACATCAATGACAAAAGGCTGGTAATTTCATTTGGGCCCACTGAACAAAAGAAAAAAAATATCCATTATGATAAGAGGGTGTACTAGTGGGATTGACATACGGCACATATTGAGGTTTGATATACCCGATTTATTTTTAAGCACGCTAAACAAACACTTTCAATCGGTATGAAATCCATACCTTCATTCCGATTGGACCCTACCAAACACACCTTAGAGTTTTTTTAACCGCTTTTTCAAGTGACCAAAGTTTAAAGGTCATTCCAAGTTTTTAAGGGTAATTTCGTCCTTTTACGGTGTCCAACCTCCCAAACACTCCCTGAAAAGTGAAAACAGATCCAAACCATTTCTGTCACTCCGATCACTCCAATTTCCAGATCATCATCATCATCAACGTCAATGACGTCATCGCCGGAAGATGACCATCCAAAGCCAAAACAACGGCCAATAATCCGTTTAGTTATCTTCATCATTGCTCACAGCTTCTTATTTTGGTACCATTCATTTCCCTCACTTTTTTACACATAATTAGGGTTTATATAATTAATTTGATGAATTGAGTGATTAATTTTTGTTATTGTTGTGTGTAGTGTTGCTTGTACTGTAGCTGGTGTATTGGCTCTGCTGCTGTTACCTGTACTGGCTAAGAAGACTTATGTTTCCGAGAATGCGTTAATGCCTGGTTAGTTTACTTTATTCTGTTTCGGTCTCGTATTTCGGTTATTACGTTTCGTGGAGCTGTTCATTCGTCATACTTGATTATTGTAACTTGTTAGGATTATTAGTTATGGAAGTGATTTGAGGTACTGCTTGTTGATGTTTATCGTTCATATTTGATTATTGTAACTTAGGATTAGTATTAGTTATGGAAATGTAGGTTAGTTTCTCGTGTTTCGCTATCTGATATTTTGGTTAATATATCTGCGAGTTTGTAAGGAATGTGTGCGTGTGTGTGATTTGAGCTAGTGATTGTTGCATGAATGATTTTTATTGTTTGAATTTGATAAATGCAAGTTAGGTTTGGAAATGCTGTGAAATTAATAGCTTGTTTGTCGTTTTCGTCATCTGTTAGCTGCTTCATGGGATGTGTAGTGATATTCAGGCGAAATGTCAGCTTCAGGTCTTTAGCTCCTTAATAAGCGGTTTCTATAAACGGCTAAAACTTAAGTTGACGGAGACTGAAATATTCATTGTTTGTGTTAGGAGTGTTTAAGGATTGTGTATGATGCCGGCTATGATCCATGAGGCTTTGTATTGTTTTTTTATGTTTAAGGATTGTGTATGATGATAGTTAAGAGTGAGATGGTGATGTTGGAGAAACAAGTGTAGTGCTATATTCATAATTGATGATTTTAAGTTAACATTATTAGTTATGCAGTTAGTAGGTTACTTACCGCTTTTGTGATGTTTTAGCTGTGCTTATGAAATGTGTAGTAATATCTAGGGTGAAATATTAGTCCTAGGCTTTAAGCTGCTAATAAGCTATTTATGCAAGTAGCTAAAACATTAGTTTTCGGAGACTGAAATGTATATTGTTCGTGTTAGGATTGTTTAAGGAAATTGTAGTGATGTATCTATTCATTTGATTGTCAAGAATGACATGGAGATATCTTTAGAGTAACTAGTGTAGTGCTATGCTATTTTGAAGTTTATGTTATTGTTGTTGAATGAGTGTATGATTGTCTCACAGGTTCCGCAAGCCCTATGATCTCTGATCAGGATGTTTCCGGTGCAACCAGATTTATTAATGAGCTAAATAGCCTGACATTGAAGTCCCCAACAGCTGGCATGTATGTGGATCCTTACTTGCTGTCTTGAATGTTTTCTGGTGACTAGTTTCAAATTTGCATCTCCTGATTGTGTCTGTCTATTAAGAAAATATGTTTGTTCGTCTGTAAATGCAGTGAAATTCCAAGACTTATAGCACTGCATATGGCAAACTTGGGTGGAGAGGTCAGTTATCATAAGTTCCAAAATCAACCAAACAAATTCCACCCGCTTCACTTCTTTACTAGTCCTGATGCAGAAGCAAACATTGGGAACTCGAGTTGTGAATCGTATGCTACCAATACTGTAGGAATTATTAGGGCTCCACGTGGTGATGGGAAAGAATCTATTGTTCTCGTGACTCCTTACAACCCTGTAAATCTTAGTCAAAACGAGGCTTTATCTTTAGGAATTGCATACTCGGCATTTTCATTATTGACTCAAGTTAGTTGGCTAGCCAAAGACATTATATGGCTGACTGCAGATTCACGGTTTGGACAATATAACTCAGTTGCTGCTTGGCTAAGAGATTATCACACTCCTTCATTTGGTGGTGTTGGAAAACTACATGCTGATAGCTGTCATGGAAACAATGGCGTGCACGAATCAAAGTTGGATATGATTATTGAAACAGAAGTATCTGATACTTTCCGACGTGCTGGAACTATGGCAGCTGCCCTTGTAATTAAGGTTGCAAACACGGGTGAAGAAAGCGGGCAAGATTCACTGAACATTTATGCTGAGGCATCTAATGGGCAAATGCCGAATCTTGACCTTATAAATATTGTGAGCTATCTGGCAATACATGGGCAGGGTCTTCATGTAAAGTTGGAGAAACTTAAGTCGTTGCTTGATTCAAAGTGGCTGAAGTTCATTGGTGAGTTGTTTGAATCAGTAGGGAAAATCGCTAGAAGTTTGAATCCTCAATGGAAGTTTGGTATCCCTGCAAATGAGTATGTGGAAGGTAGTGCTACTCTTGTTAGTTCTCTCTATAACCAGGTTAGTTGTCTTTCTTAGATAATTTTACATGTGCATCAGATGAAGCTGGTAACATACAAGTATAATTTGGTTTGTTTATTGCGTCAGGCATTAGGTGTCCCCACTGGTTCCCATGGTGCTTTCCGTGATTATCAAGTTGATGCAATTACCATGGAGATATCACCTAAACTATCTAGAAATACTAAAGGCAGACAAACAGAGTTTTTGTTTCGTGGTGGCAGGTACACATGTGCTTCATTATGATATATGATACTAGTAGTATGTTACAGGTTGCTTTTAGATTGTTTCCGTTTTAAATGCTAGTTAGTGTTTTCCTCTATATGAATCGCAAAGAGTTTTGGTTTTCAAGTCATACAAATTTTGTCATGAACTCTAGCCTTTCAAAACTAGTAAGTGATGTTCTTTCTTTCTGTCTCCAAAGCATGACCCATTGTAGATAAGTTCTATTTTCAAATATTGGTAATTAGAAAATTTTGGCAGAAAGTAGCTGAAGTAACTAAGGAGCTGACATGGTAAGTTACAATTTAGTTCAGAGGGAAAAAAAAAAAAAAAAAAAAAAAAAAAAAAAAAAAAAAAAAAAAAAAAAAAAAAAAAAAAAAAAAAAAAAAAAAAAAAAAAACCCTAGTAAGACTTGTACATAGTATGATAGAAGTGTTAACAGTAGCTACAAAACGAGACCTATGTGAATGGATTGAAGGAAGAAAAGCAAGGAAGTTTGACTTTCAATGGATACAAGCAAAGAAGGTCTAAATGCTTTGTTTTGAACCTAAATGGTCTCCTTACTGTTTACAGCATAAGCCATTAAGGTTAACAAAGTTAGAAGGCACTCTATTTCTGAAAATATTCACTGGCTTAGAAATCTTGGGGTAAATCTGCATAATAATGCTGGAGAAACTGATTAGGAAGATTGTTAACTTTGTAATATCCAAATTTACGAACCCTGTGGACAAAGACTAGTCACTTGTCTTGGTACAGCTTTCTGTATAAGCCCCATGAAACCGGAAACCACATTTCAGGATTGAGACTTTATTTTTCGAGATTGAACCTTTTAACATGTCCAACCTGTTTTACGCATTTCTTTTTTTAAGTGATTTTTTTAGGTTTTATCCATTTGATCAGTTAATAACAAAGAGAAATTTGATCAACCTTGCCTGATATGACCCGTCTCTTTCTAAGGTGCTTTATAGTGCCAAAATATGCATGTAAAGTGGTTTTTGTGTGTCGTGAACTGGGTTTTAAAAAGCGTGATGCGTGCCGATGCGATAAGGGTCAAAAAGCCGAGGCGCGATGCGCCGAGGCAAAAGCGCGCGCATCACGTACCCGAGGCGACAATTTTATAAAAAAAAATATCTAAATTATATATAGAGCACAAAACACATTAATAACACATTCATACCACCATTTAGGCTTTTATATCAAAAGATACCATGCATTTTCATTGTTCACGATTCCATATCGCTAAAATACATAAACCAAATGTCCCTTTAACCGAAATGCTGCTCCCTTAGTTACTTTACCACAGAAGTTACATGTAAAGTTGTTTCTATTTTTAGGATCTTCGAGTGCAAATTGGTATCTTCTGTGGTAAAGTAACTAAGGGAGCAGCATCCATTCTAAAATTAAGGTTAGAATCAGTTGATTTTAGAAGTTACATGTAAAGTTGTCCTTAGAATCAGTTGATGCACAAGAGGGGTTGGGGTTGGTTGAACCCGAAACATTTCCAGCATCCATTCTAAAATTAAGGTTAGAATTTTAGAATTGTAATTTTGATGATATTAATCAGATATTACAAGAAGATTATAGATAAAGAAAGTTTAGAAAGAAGAAAATAAGAGTTTAGAAAGTAGAAATTAAAAGTGTAGAAAGAAGAAATTGAAGAACTCACCAATTGATGAAGATTGAGATGAAGAAGGTAACAGGAGGTGTTCAGTTATTGGGGGAATGAGAAATAGGTCCTATCTGTATATTTTTGTTAGTTATGGGTGAAATTGGACCCATATTCAAAAGTACAGCCCATTAGAAGTAGGCCCATTACTTTTTAATAAGTCCAATTTTATTATATAAGGTCAAAGTACATGATGCGCAAAAAAGCGCCGATGCGTGCATCAGCTGATGCGTGTCTGATGCGCGCGCATCACCTCGCATCCCGTAAACGCAACGCATCAGGGTGTCTGATGCAACAGAGGCTCGCATCGCATCGCATCACGCATCAGGCGCGCCTGATGCGCGCTTTTTTAAACACAGGTCGTGAACATTGTGTTGTGTTCGGCTGTGTAGAAGTTTTTGAACCTGATTTTGCTATTGAGTTCACATGTTTCGTCTAATCGGGCTGATGAATTAGTTTAGTCCGCAGAGACGAGTACATGTTAAGTTGTAGAAGAAACAAAAATGGTGGTATGCTGGAACATGGATCATTGTTGTAGTTAGAGTGGTTAAAGGACACGTTGGGCGGTTTGGGTCGGTCAAGACATTATTTAAGATATGTGAGATTAGGACGGGTTTGGTTATGTCATGGTCACTTTAAGCATGCCCAACCTGATCTATACATTTTTATTTGATTGATTTTTGGTTTTATTTGTTTGACCCATAAAGAATCAAATGCAGCCTAAACATAACAACTTACTGAATTGTTCCCAAAGTATAACTTGATATGTACTTGCATTAGAGGTGGCATTCAATTCAAACTACCACAACAATTTTAATGCTTGCAACTTTGGTGTTTACTAGTTCCTTTAAAGGGTGGGCAAACATGCTACTTTTTTCTAAAACCATGAAACTAAGAGTCCGCACTTATGGCATGTATTTATTGATTGCATTCTTTGATATGTTACCCAAAATGTTGGATTAATAATTAAGGCATTTGGGCATAATACTACTAAAGTTTGGACGAACCTAATGAACACAGACCAGTTATATGGTATATTCATTAATTGCATTCCTCATAATTTACGCAATTGTTGGATTAATAATTAAGGCATTCAGTCTATAACAATAAAGTTTTGCAAACCCAATAAATGAAGACTAGTTATTGTCTTGGTACAACTTTTTGTATAAGACTCATGAAACCGGAAACCACATTTCAGTATTGGAACTTTATATCCGTCTTTAGATGGATGTTCGATGTATTATATGTTTATAAAGATTGGACATTATCAATTTTATATGATTTTGAAAATTTAAATGTAACATGTAAATTTTGGATTACATAGTTTATAAAATTTCGTTTACAATAGATGATGGAATATAGAGCTTACAGACTTCCTGCAAATGGGGCTAGTGAATTGGTTTTGTCCAAAATTCCAACCTGGATTTCTAAGTTTTCAAATAAATAGATTGAAATTGTCCCATAAGTATAGCATGAGATGTACTTGCTTTTGAGATGGCATTCAATTTAAACAACTGGGAAATTCTGGTGCTTGCAACTTTGGTGTTTACTAGTTCCTTAAAAGGGTGGGCAAAGCTGCTACTTTTTTCTAAAACCATGAAACTAGGGGTCCGCACTTATGCCGTGTATTTATTGATTGCATTCTTGATATATGACGCAAAATGTTGGATTAATAATTAAGGCATTAGGACATAATGGTAAAGTTTGTACATGCCTAATGAACATAGACTAGTTATGTTGCATATTCACTGATTTCATTCCTGATAATTAACACAAATGCAGGAATTATAATTAAGGCATCCGGGCTATAATAATGAAGTTTTTACGAACCCTGCGAACAAAGACTAGTCACTTGTCTTAGTACTTTTTTTTTTTTTTTTTTTTTTTTTTTTTTTTTTTTTTTTTCTTTTTGTGTATTTGCCCTATGTATCCGGAAACCACATTTCATGATTGAAACTTTTTCGAGATTGAACCTTTTGACTTTCATAGGATAAACATCCAAACAATCCATGAACTATTTTTACCACATTTCTAACAGATTTAGACAAGTTCTACTTCAGCCCACAATTTTTAGAAAATTACAAAACAACCCCTTAACTATTTATTTACAAATCGTTAATTATAAAAACATGTCAAATCCCTAATATTATTTTCCA
>LBNU01014394.1:0-23449 GCA_014162995.1 Artemisia annua | reverse complement strand
TATATATATATATATATATATATATATATATATATGTATATGTATATATATATATATGTATATGTATATATATCTATATGTATATGTATATATATATATATATATATATATATATATATATATATATATATATATATATATATATATATATATATATATATATATATATATATATATATATATATATATATATATATATATATATATATATATATATATATATATATATATATATATATATATATATATATATATATATATATATATATATATATATATATATATATATATATATATATATATATATATATATATATATATATATATATATGTATATGTATATGTATATGTATATGTGTGTGACAACCCGCAAATTTCGGTTCCCCATATGTTTAATTGTTTTTCTCTTTAATTATATTTCGGGAACGTTCGTCGAAGTTTAGAATACTAACCGCGAGAATTGGTTGTATTACGGGTAAAAACACGAATATTATTTAGTTCGGATGACGAGAATTAAAGTTATACGTATTTATAATCGACGTTTATGTAAAAACGTAACTAAAGCTTATGAGGATACTTTCGGGTGCTCGGGAAATAATTATAACACGATCTATGGGTCTCGTTCCCGTTTCATTGAAAATATAAAAGAGATGACAAGATTAGTCCTTGAGGGAGCATTAGGGTTTGATATTAGTCCCCATACATCACCCCTTACCCTATATATATATAACATTATAATAAATTTAGGGTTTCATTTATTTTTCTTCCTTCCTCTCTCTTTTCTTTCAGCCGACACCTCCCTCCACCCCATCTCCCTCTCTTTTCCGGCGAGCTCCGGCCACCACCACCGCCGCGAGTATAACAACACCGCCACCACAATCCTTCACATCTTTTCATCCTCTATCTAAAGAGCTAGACTACGCGCCATGAAACTCACCCTAACATCATTTTATTCGGGTTCTCAGGCTCGAATCCACCACCCATCACCATCCTTTTCGTGTTTACGATTTATACAAAGATTGAGATAGGTTAACTCACTGTTTTGAGGTGTTTGCACCTCGGGTTGACCCACGAACCACGAGTTTCGGGGGTCTCATAATTATAACGAAAATATAATGATAAAAATGAGCTTAAAAAGTTGTTTGGTATCATTTTCCGTTTCGTGTTGTGATTTGCCATAAGTATGAAGTGACTTGTGAATGCCATAATACCATGATGTGATGTAACATAATTATGGCATGTAAAACAAAGACAACTTAATGTGTACAACCAAACAAGGTCACATCAAGTTAATGCTAGCCAAACACAACTTTGTGTAAGAAAAACTTATGGTTAATCAAACACACAATGTTTCCTTAATTGCAAAATGACAACTTACCATAAATGGGATGTGACATTTCTAGTTAAAGAAATATGTAAATGTTGTGTTCTATATGAAAATGTGAAATGTAAAATGTAGCAAAAGTATGATTATGCAAGATTTAAACTAGAATTATGTTTTATCAAAAACTAAAGTTTAGACTTTGTCGTTAACAAAACTTAGCAAAGATCGTAAAATATAAATAATGTTTTTAGGTGATATTTGTATTAACACTTTTTTTACTGTAATCTTTTCTAAAGATTATCCCATATATTATCCTAGCTGGGTTTAACGGGACATCCATGCTCTTTATGACATGCTTCTCTTGGCATGTTATCTATTTTGTTTGTAACTATTACCTACTGTTAGTATGAACTGTTTCTTACAACCAATGGTTAGTTTGGGTGCAATCAATGTGTACTCCAACCTTTTGCAAGGCCAAGCCTCCCACAAAATCATGCTGGAGTAGCAGTGCTTCCTTTTGGTGAAGGCACGTTAGGTAATTCACGTTTTAAGTGATTTTTAGTTTAATTTCCGCATCCAAGTTTTTTGCGCTCTAATAAACTTTCTTCATCCATCAGGTCTTAAACCTGTTGATAGTAAGAACGATGATGAAAGCATTCTCTCTGCGTTAGGAGCTAATCAAAGTAAATCTTCTCAAGAAATTCCTCCAAATGTTGCAGTTTCTCAAGAAGTAACTAAAGTTTGTTCCATCGACACAAATGATGGTGCAGAAGCAAATGCTGGTTCACCTGGTATGAGAGAGACCATTGACTCGAGAGCTCGTGAGGATCCACAACAAACTAGCATGGTCAAGGAGACTGTAACTAGTCCCGAGAACTAACATTTTGAAGCAGTATTGTAGGACGACAGCCATGGTGAAGCCAAGCAAGCCCTTTCGCTGCACTTACAGCAATCCTAAACCTAGTAGGCTAATCCAACAACCCCCCATCTTTATGCAACACCGACGATAAAGTTCCATTCGACATATACTTATAAACCAAAAGCTTCTCATCCTCCACTACACAATACCCCAACAGAGGAGTCAAATTAGGATGTTTAAGCTGACCCAACCGATTCATCTCCAATCGAAACTGCTTCTCATGAAGCTTACACCTATTAACGGAGTGACTTGCTGGTAATAACTTGAGTGGTGGAATAACGAAACCTGCACAATTGATCAACACAGGCATCACACTTCTCTTAGGATTAACCAAAAACAGCAACTTGCTTTTAAAATCAACTTCAGTATCTTAACATGTAGATAACGTGTTCGACGAAATGCCTCTGAGAAAATTTAATCTGTTGGTGGGTGAATTGTGAAAACTGCAGGAAATTGTTAGTGGGTTTTTGTGGGTTTGTTGAAATAATGAGATTGAGATGAAGAGAATGGTGTTTTACCTTAGTTGTTGAAGATGCTTCAGAAGTGAACGAATCGCCATGGTTGTTTGCTGTGAAGCAAGAAGGAGTAAAATCCGGGTCGGGTTAATTGTGATAGTTTGGTTTTGATCAATGTGTTGTTTTTTACTAGTCCCTGAAGTTCAATTTTTTATTCGCCTTTAAGGGCTTTAATGAATGGTGAACCGATTTAGGAATTATGTGAAGGTTTTCTTGTTATGATACCCCCTGATGCAAACGAAAACTGCTTGTGATACCCCCTGATGCAAAGATGTTGATGATATTTGATCGGGTGTACAACAGTGTTTTTAATATCGAAAAGTTCTCACTTGATGATTTGAATGTCTCAATTTTTATTGCACTCTTATATTGTTGGATCTGGGTTTTTGATTTGATTTTCTGGGTTTTTGTTCTTGATGTTCTTCATTATATATTAAAGTAAAACATAAATTAAAAAGAAATTTAAATGGGGAAGAAGACGAGGGTATATTAGTCATTTCACTGCACTTAACGAGGAAAACTAACAGAAGTTAACGGAAAAGGCCTCTCGGTGGCGATTTTGCAAAAATGTGGAACGTTGGGTGTCTTTTTTGCGCTACTTTTTGTCTCGGTCCCATTTTTGCTATTTCGTGGAACGTCAAGGACCATTTTTGCAATTTACCTTTTTTATTTTTTAACACACACACCAAATAATGTAGCAAAGAAGAAAAGTCTTTAGATGATAAGTTGTTTATGTTTTCTATCTTTCGAACATGCTTTCAGCTTCAAAACTAAACTTGTATTTCACATATTAAAGTCTTCAAGTTACGCGGTCAAGTATGCTAAATTTGTTAACTTTATATAACTTTAAATAATGATTCTTGTTGATGGAGTTGTTTTGGTTTATGCGTTACGAGGATAACATTTAGGGCATGTTTGGTAGGGTGAAATTCAGAGAAATGAAATAAAGCGTAGAAATCAAATTCACATAAATGAATTCCACATAAATTCAGTAAAAATTCTAGTGTTTAGTAACACCAGATAATTGACTTAAGAAATCAGTAAAAAAAAATTATTATTATTATTATTATTATTATTATTATTATTATTATTATTATTATTATTATTATTATTATTATTATTATTTTATTACTATTATTATTATTTTATTATTTATTATTTATTTTTAATATTTATTATTATTATTATTATTATTATTATTATTATTATTATTATTATTATCCTCTAAGAATTGATTTCCACTCAATATATGTAAAGGAAATGAATTCCTTGATTTTGTATGTAAATTCAACTTTTTAGGAATTGCAAATCTTCACCCTTTTATTTCTTAGGCTACCAAACAAAGGAAATAAATTCATTTCCAATTCTTTGATCTTATTTCCCCCAACCAAACATGCACTAATTGTCCGAGTGGGAACCAAACATGCACTAACATGCACTAATTGATCTTATTATTTAATGAATAGGATTTTTTAGAATATACCGAATAATGAAGTAAAAGAAATATTCAACTGTTAAATTCAATGTTATTGTGTGCACTCAAATTATTTTAACCGTCAACTTCAAGTAAAGTGATAAGAATGAATATTATTTAGTTTTTCAATTGTTAAATGCATTGTTGTTAAAGCAGTCATTTTCAATTATTTAGTTTGAGTGTATGTGGATTTGAAAATTTTAGGTGATAAAAGTGAATTAAATTAGATAATAAATTATAAAAAATTTAAAAAATAAATCAAATCAAAAAGATTTGAAGTACCTTGTGAAGATTTTGTTTGTTTTTAATGGTACTTTTTTTTTTTTTTTAACTTTCGCACATTTGCCGGAAATCGCACATTCGCCGTTCGCACATCTGCGTGGGTGGGGGAGTGTATGATGGTCGGGAGGTGGGCCTGCAAATGATTGGTATAGTCCTATTTGTCTGGACACATGTCAAAAAACTAATGGAATCGCACGTTAGCACATGACTAAATTGGGAAAACATGTTAGTTTTGTATATATTTGAAAAGTTGAATGACAAAAAGTACCATTTTGAGAATTTGCTCTAATTTCTGATCAAAATGCATGTGCATGCATCTATCACCAAGTTATTTTTCAATAAAATCTTGATTTCTGTAGAATCTTCTTATTAGGAAAACGTACTCATCGTAAAAATAATTATACATACATAATTAGAGTCGAAGAGAAATTTGTTGGATGCATTCTTGCATTCTATTGTTTAATGATCCATTTTATTTATCAGTAAAGTTTTATTACGTTCAATAGTTTTGTTACAAATTTTCAAATTACAAGTGCTTGAATATACCTATACGATTATGACTGTTTCTGATATTTCAGTGTAAGACTGTAAAAACCACAAATGTATACAGAACTTGGGTAAATAATAGTAAAACCAACCAAATTTTAGCTTTATGGCATTTTACTATATGCACAATGTGGAACATAATCAACACCACTTCGCATGCTACAAAAGACAAGAACTCAAAAGTCAAACATTACAACTGGAAAAGTATGCTAAGACATGTTCAAACATTGAAAACTTCCTAATTTGATTCCATATTTCCATCCTTAAAATATTTGTTACTAAAATTAGTTGGGTAGTCCATGTAATTATACCAAAATTGCAGCTGTAGTCGCTAACTCTCTAAAATTGTATTGATAGTCCTTGAGGTTTACCAATATACACACCGGTAATCCAACATGATTAACCTTTTTAAGTTGACAAGAATACACTTCAGTCTTTTTATCCAAACACACCATTTGTTCACGGATAAAGATCCTCTCAAGTTGGTTTCAACATGAGAGGTCATGTTATGTGTATTCTGAGAATGAATAACACTAGAGTCTAGAGGATCTCAATCCTTTGTCCACATATACATATATCCAGGGCCATCCCGTAGATTTTAGAGGCCCTGTGCCATGATTACGAAAGAGGCCCTTTTAGAATAAAAATTTCAATTACTTATTCATCGTTTTCTCTTTACACTTTTCTTATAGTTTTTGGCTTTAAAGGCAACCTGTGTGTACATACTTTGTGTTCGAAAATATAACAAGAGTTGAATTATTTTTAATAAAAATGAAATATGAGATAAAGAAATAAGACGAAACAAAAAAATTACTGGTGCTAGCCATCCCACATCGGTGGCAGATATGATTTTTGATGCTTTTTCGTACATAAAAAATAATACAATGGTTATGAACTTGGTTCTGCTGGGCCTTTGTAATATAACTTCGTAATATACTCTTGTAGTCAAATTATCCATACAATGGACTTCCTTCGAATTTTGAGGCCCTCTAAAATCTTGGGCCCTATGCGGTTGAGCAGCCCGCACAGGGTAATATCCTACTTTGCATATCTTTTTTATATAATAAAACAAAACTCCTAGTGGGTACTTTCGTATTTCGGAAAAAAGAGTATTTTCTTATTAGGTAATATTTTAATTATTATTTTTTAATTTAAAATTTTAAAAATTTGTCTTCTTGATATACTACACAGGTAGAAGATAAATACAAAAAATATAGATAAGATGCAACTAACAACAAGATTAAATTTTTTAAATGATTATCTTTAATAATAAAGAAATATAATTAAAATCATAAATCAAACAAAACAAAGATTAAATTATTTGTTTCTTAAAAATAAAAATATATCATTAAAAAAAAATTAAAAAAAAACCCGCAATTGTGCACAAGGTTTATAACCAAAATGCGAACACCGCGGGCGTTATAACTAGTATCGCTACTACGAATAAATCCTGACATATCGTTTTTTTAACTTCTCGTTCACCTACAATTAATTTTTTTTTCTTATCAAATAGTGAAAATTTTAAAATACACTAAAAATCATTAATGACAAAGGATCAAATATAAATACAGTAATCAAAAGATAAAAAACAAAATAAAATAAAGAAACTTAAAAGTAATTTTTTTAATGACCCGAGATTAATAACTATTTTAAGTGAAAATAAAATCCAGTATCACATGAAAAAATGCGACTCGGCTAACAAACAAGACATAATTGTCTTAGACCAAGCACAATATACGTAGCCGTAAAATTACTCTTCAATATAAATACGGTTCTTATATTTTTAAGGAACAAATATTTGAAAATAAATCAATATTATCAAAACGGTTAGTATATAAATACGTTACGGAACTTTCAAAAAAGTGAGCCTAAGGTAACAATTATTTATTTCATTCATTAAGGTTAATGAACTTATATGAATCGACATTTAGATAACTGTTCTATTATTTCAATGTTAATATGAGTGACTTAAACACATATTTTTTGTAAGTTATGTAACATACATACTGTGTTGAACAAATTCAGTGATGTGTACGTATAATTTTTATAAGTTCAGTGACCCAAATATAATGATTGATAAGTTCAGTAATCCAAATAAATAAAATGAAAGTTCATTATCTTAGACACCTTTTTTGAAAATTTTAGTGACATATTATATCTATTACACATTTACGGAAGTCGGCGGGTTAGAATAATATTATTTCACCTCGTCTACAGTAAACCGCACTTGCAATAAAATATTGTTTCCTTCCCCTGGCTACAGTAACCCCACTCTCGGTTTTATAATATTCTCTAATCCTTCTTTCACGCACAAAAGATCCCGTCTTATTCTCTCTCCTTCCATACACACATTGATGATTAACGTTGTTTTTTACTATGATCTGCGAAGGTTATGCGGTTTTCTGATGTTTAGTTGTAGCCATAAATGGTGTGATATTAAGCTTCGCCTTTAACACCTTGGTTGAAAAAACCGATTTTTTTTCCACCAACTTACATAAATGCAGTGTTGCAAAACAAGGTCTAAAAGGCTGATTAATCACCGCCTAGGCGCTACTGGGCCACCAACCTTTCCGATTTTTGTAAATCGGTCAGACTAATCAATCAACCATGGTCAACGGAGATCAATGACTGTCAACGGTGGCCAAACTTGCCGGAAATACTCAAAGCTCACCATAAACTAGTTTATTCACGTATGGTCGCTGTTTATATCTATTACAAGATGTTTTTTAAGGAAATTCTTGCCAAGAATACCCAAAACTCGCCGAAAATACTCAAAACTTGCCAGAAATGCCAATCCAATTATTCATGGATTAATCCTGCCTATGCCAATTACAAGCTACAAGGGGGGTTGAACGCCCAACTACTGATTCGAGACTTTTGCAACATAGCATAAATGTATAATCACTATAATCCTTTTGTCTTCTCTCCGGCTGCAGTGATCATCTAGGTTGAAACATGCGTTTAACGCCACACGTCTCCTATATTTGGTTATGGGTTTCGTTCGTGTTTAATGCACATTGTAGGACCGAAAGTTAGTTGATTTATGTGGTTCGGGAGGTCGAGGTTGAACAAAATAGATGAAATCCAATGTCATGCCTCCATCATTACTTAGCAAATAGTAATCTAATAATCAAGCTAATTAATTCGTAATTATTACAATTCACCTAACTTTTACAAAAATCATAACAAAATCACTTTTTTCAAAAGATTATTGACACAGCCGTGTAGGGATAGATTAGTGATAAAAATAATCTTTTACCAAATATGCGAGATATCAATTTCAATTACTTCAAATGCAAACAACTTTAAATAAGTCATATCACCGATAAGTGGACATTTATCTATACTAAACATATACAGAAAATGTGTTTCTTTTAAAAAATTATCGAAATTTGAAATTAATAATATATCTTTCATTAAAAGAACCATATACCATTTTTATTTTCTTTTTTTAGAAATGCAAGACATTATTACGAGACCTTGACATGGGGAAAACAAAAATAATACGGAGTACAAGATATGACACTTCACCTCAAATAATCAAGAGAATGAGGCCAAAAGAAACATAACAAACATAGAATAATTCTCGCTCATAAACTTTTTTTTCGTAATAAATAAGGTTAAACCCGTTAGTGTTTTGTGACTATTCGAACAACATAGACCACCGCAGTGTTATAAAACTTATGTTGACCCGGTCAGTTGAACTGTGAACCGTTCGGGCGACTGAAAGCTAGTTTTGAACAACAAAACCCAATTAATCTGGTTAAACCAGTTGAACCGTAACCCGATAACTCGATCAGGTCAATTAAAAAGTAAAAAACACACTTAACATTTCAATACTCACATACTAGTCAACATCACTCACCAACAAGGCAACAATAACACAAGAACAACAACACTTTCACTTTCACTTTCACACACACTGAAAAACACACACACTCCTTGTGAGTGAACAAACAAACTCAAAAAATGGCGGATGAAAGAAAGAAGTTAATGGAAGACGAATGGAAGTCACTGATTCCAAGCGATCGTCAAGTCTCTCGTGCTCATGATTTCCCGCCAAATTTCCTCTTCGGTGTTGCCACTTCTGCTTATCAGGTTCTTCTTACGATTCTTTTATACAAATATTTTTATATCATACACTTCATTTTTATAAAGTATTATACTATTTGATTAATTAATTAGCTGTTGAATCTACATTTCTAGTTTTTGTGTTTTATATATATATTTTTAGGGCTAATTGTGTGTAAATGTATCTTACTTGTCACTTTTTTGATCAGACTATTTAATAACTAACTTTTGAATCTCGATTATTCTGTGTATCGATTGACGTATTTTTGAGAATAGACAGAATAATCGAAATCTAAAAAGTTAGTTACTAAATAGTCCGATTCTAACGATGACAATTAAGATACATTTTCAGACAATGAGCCCATTTTTATATCATGTTGCTATTCTGTTAGGATTTAGATAAATATTTATATCATAACTGAATTTGCTTTGATGATTATAAATTATGTAATACTATTTGGTTACTGCGATTATTTGATCAGTTGTTGAATCTGCATTTTGAATTTATTTTGTTTTTCTCATTTTCTGTTTCGATTCGTGATTTCGTACGCTTTGATGTTATACTATTCGATTCAAGCGATTAATTGATCAGATACATTTGTGTTTTTATTTGTTTCTTTGTTTGAATCTATGAATGATCAAATGTTTGCTGTGTTGATGTTGATTAGTGAGATTGTTCGTTAAATCGATGTCAGAGATTTTGTGCTGTTAGTAAACACGTAAACGGATGAGGTGAGGACATCAATGATTTTTAGGGTGGTGGTTGGAGGATGGCCGGCCGGTCGCTGGTGTGGTTTAGGGTGTCCAAGAATGTCCGATCACTGATATGTAGGCGCTAACCAACGACCATCAGGTGAGGACATCAATGATTATCAGTTATTGGGGTGTTTGTTCGAACTAAGCCTAATCTTAAACGGTCATATTACCTAACTTTGAAAGTTACAACAAGTTTGGTTACCTATAACGGTATTTTAGAGAGTAAGTTACCTAACATTGATTTTTTTTGAAAGTTCGTTACCTTATACCTGAAATTAACCCAAATAAGAAATGTGAAATCAATAATACGTCTTCGATTAAAAGAAGGTAATAGTATATACCATTAAACTAATAGTTAAAAAATCATAATTCTCAAATTTTTATGGATTCAAGTCACAAACNAAAATACTCTTGTAAACACTAATGTTGACACTTTTGTCTTTCTTTAAGTATTATGACAGTTTTACCCTTCCAAATTACATAAATGGTCCTTGTTGGTTTGCGAAAATTGCATCCACCTTCCATAGGCTAAATTACATAAATGGTCCCTGTCGTTTGGAGAAAATTGTGTCCACCATCCCTATTTTTTTTTCCAAATTTTTTTTTTAGAAATTCCTATTTTCCTGATTATTTTTTTTTTTTTTTTTTTTTGCGCAATGAATAAAATTAAACGCGTAAGTGTTTTGTGACTATTCATCAACATAGACCGCCGCAGGGTTTTAGAACCCGGGTTGACCTGGTCAATTGAACCGTAAACTGGTCAGATGACTAGAAGGTGATTTCGAACGAAAACCTTATTAAACCGGTTAAACTATGACCCAACTCGACCAGGTCAATTAAAAATCACGAGAATTGTAAAAACACACTCTTTATGTGAGTCATTACATTTCTATACTCACATCACAGTAGTCAACATCACTCACCAACAATAACACAAGAACAACAACACACTTTCACTTTCACTTTCACTTTCACTTTCGCTTTAACACACACTAAAAAACACACACACACACACACTCGTTGTGAGTCAACAAACTCAAAAAATGGCGGATGAAAGAAAGAAATTGATGGAAGAGGAATGGAAGTCACTGATTCCAAGCGATCGTCAAGTCTCACGTGCTCATGATTTCCCGCCAAATTTCCTCTTCGGTGTTGCCACTTCTGCTTATCAGGTTCTTCTTACGATTCTTTTTATATAAACATTTTTTTATATCATACCCTTCCTTGATGATTGTTAATTGTGTAATACTACTATTCGATTAATTAATTAGCTGTTGAATCTACATTTCTGTTTTTTTTTTTTTTTTTTTTTTTTTTTTTTTTTATTATTATTATTATTTATCAGGTTGCTATTCTGTTAGGATTTATATTTATATCATAACTGAGTATACTATTCGGTTATAACTTATAAGATTACTTGATCAGTTGTTGAATCTGCATTTTTTATTTTATTTATTTATTTATTTATTTTATTTGTCTCATTTTCTGTTTAGATTCATGATTTCGTAACTGACTATGGTTTGATGATGATGAGTTGACTGATTGTTGAATCTGCATTTATATTTTTTTGTGTTATTTTTTGATTTTGAATATGTGAATGGTGAAATATTTGTTTAGTTGATGTTGATCCGATTCGATATAATTGTCTATTAATGTGTTTTTGAAAGCCAATGTCATGCCTCCATCATTGTTTAGTAAGTAATAATCAAGCAAATAATTAATTCGCAATTATTACAACTCACCTAACTTTTACAAAAATCGTAACAAAATTACTTTTTCAACAAATTATTGACACAACCGTTTAGGAGTAAACTAGTGATAAAAGTAATCTTTCACTAAATACGAGAGATATCAATTTCGATTCTTACAAAATGCAAACAACTTCATGTCACCTTATTTAGAAGCGGATAAGTGGACATTTATCTATACTAAATATATACAGAAAATGTATTTCTTTTAAAAAATTATCGAAATTTGAAATTAATAATATATCTTTCATTAAAAGAAGGTAATAGCATATGCCATATACCATTTTTATTTTCTTTTTTTAGAAATGCGAGACATTATTACGACACCTTGACATGGGGAAAACAAAAATAATACAAGATATGACAGCTCACCTTAAATAATCAAGATAATTAAAAGAGAATGAGGCCAAAAGAAACATAACAAACAAAGAATTATTCTTAAATTTTTATGGATCCAAGTCATAAACTTTTTTTTCGTAATAAATAAAGTTAAACCCGTTAGTGTTTTGTGACCATTCGACAAAATAGATGTTATAAAACTTATGTTGACCCGGTCAGTTGAACCGTGAACTGGTCGGGTGACTGAAAGCTAGTTTTGAACAACAAAACCCGGTTAAACCAGTTGAACCGTAACTCGGTGACTCGATGAGGTCAATTAAAAAAACCGGGTTTTAAAAGTAAAAAACACTAACATTTCAATACTCACATTAGTCAACATCACTCACCAACAAATAACACAAGAACAACAACACACTTTCACTTTCACACACACTGAAAAACACATACACTCCTTGTGAGTCAACAAACTCAAAAAATGGCGGATGAAAGAAAGAAGTTAATGGAAGACGAATGGAAGTCACTGATTCCAAGCGATCGTCAAGTCTCTCGTGCTCATGATTTCCCGCCAAATTTCCTCTTCGGTGTTGCCACTTCTGCTTATCAGGTTCTTCTTACTATTCTGTTTATATAAATATTTTTCTATCATAAAGTATTATACTATTTGATTAATTAATTAGCTGTTGAATCTACATTTCTAGTTTTTGTGTTTTATATATATATTTTTAGGGCTAATTGTGTGTAAATGTATCTTACTTGTCACTTTTTTGATCAGACTATTTAATAACTAACTTTTGAATCTCGATTATTCTGTGTATCGATTGACGTATTTTTGAGAATAGACAGAATAATCGAAATCTAAAAAGTTAGTTACTAAATAGTCCGATCCTAACGATGGCAATTAAGATACATTTTCAGACAATGAGCCCATTTTTATATCATGTTGCTATTCTGTTAGGATTTAGATAAATATTTATATCATAACTGAATTTGCTTTGATGATTAAATTATGTAATACTATTTGGTTACTGCGATTAATTGATCAGTTGTTGAATCTGCATTATTATATTTATTTATTTTGTTTGTCTCATTTTCTGTTTAGATTCATGATTTCGTAACTGACTATTGTTTGATGATGATGAGTTGACTGATCATTGAATCTGCATTTCTATTTTTGTGTTATTTTTTGATTTTGAATATGTGAATGGTGAAATATTTGTTTAGTTGATGTTGATCCGATTCGATTTGATTTGATTGATGGCCGTTAGTCTGTTACGGATTTTGCGTTGTTAAGCTTTCTTATGACCTAAAATTGTTTGTTGAAAGTTGAAACCCGACAGATGATTATTTTGAGCAAAATAGTATTATAATTAATCACATTAATTGAATAGCATAATATGGTTTGATGAATATGTTATGTTACCATTCGATTAATGCGATCAGTTAGCTGATCGTTGAATCTGCATTTATTTGTTTATTTTGAATATGTGAACGGTGAAATGTTTGTGTAGTTGATGTCAGTTTGATTCATGAAATGAAGTGATTGATGGTTGTTACGGACTTTGTGTTGTTAATCTGATATAATTGATAACTTTGTATGCTGATGTGTTGTTAATGAGATTGTGAATGCTGAAATGATGTACTATTTGATGAAATGTGATTTTAAGTGATGCGTTGTATGTGCAGACCTAAAANATAAAGTATTATACTATTTGATTAATTAATTAGCTGTTGAATCTACATTTCTAGTTTTTGTGTTTTATATATATATTTTTAGGGCTAATTGTGTGTAAATGTATCTTACTTGTCACTTTTTTGATCAGACTATTTAATAACTAACTTTTGAATCTCGATTATTCTGTGTATCGATTGACGTATTTTTGAGAATAGACAGAATAATCGAAATCTAAAAAGTTAGTTACTAAATAGTCCGATCCTAACGATGGCAATTAAGATACATTTTCAGACAATGAGCCCATTTTTATATCATGTTGCTATTCTGTTAGGATTTAGATAAATATTTATATCATAACTGAATTTGCTTTGATGATTAAATTATGTAATACTATTTGGTTACTGCGATTAATTGATCAGTTGTTGAATCTGCATTATTATATTTATTTATTTTGTTTGTCTCATTTTCTGTTTAGATTCATGATTTCGTAACTGACTATTGTTTGATGATGATGAGTTGACTGATCATTGAATCTGCATTTCTATTTTTGTGTTATTTTTTGATTTTGAATATGTGAATGGTGAAATATTTGTTTAGTTGATGTTGATCCGATTCGATTTGATTTGATTGATGGCCGTTAGTCTGTTACGGATTTTGCGTTGTTAAGCTTTCTTATGACCTAAAATTGTTTGTTGAAAGTTGAAACCCGACAGATGATTATTTTGAGCAAAATAGTATTATAATTAATCACATTAATTGAATAGCATAATATGGTTTGATGAATATGTTATGTTACCATTCGATTAATGCGATCAGTTAGCTGATCGTTGAATCTGCATTTATTTGTTTATTTTGAATATGTGAACGGTGAAATGTTTGTGTAGTTGATGTCAGTTTGATTCATGAAATGAAGTGATTGATGGTTGTTACGGACTTTGTGTTGTTAATCTGATATAATTGATAACTTTGTATGCTGATGTGTTGTTAATGAGATTGTGAATGCTGAAATGATGTACTATTTGATGAAATGTGATTTTAAGTGATGCGTTGTATGTGCAGACCTAAAAATGTTAGTTGAAACAAGATCATTGTAGCAAAATAGTACAATTACATAATCATATAGTGCAAATGCGTTTAATAATAAACGGATGCTATTGAGTAATTGGTTCTGTTATCATGGAAGTGCAGCATTACTTGAGAGGCTGGTTATGTAGATATATAGTTTCTTTAATTCTTAGACAGATAGAGATAATTTGAATGTGTATATGGTATGCCATGTCACTCTAGATACCACTCAAGACAACTCATAATTTGAATGTGAACTTCCAATTGATGTTTGATTTTGACAGAATATAATGCTTTGAGAATGTTAGCTGTTAAAGAGTTGCAGATTCGTACTTAATTGTCAAAGAGTCCTTATTAGTTATAACAATGGTTGTATGATGGTTGTTGCTTTTTGTAGTGTAATACAGTATATGTTTCTGATTTCATTTCATATGCTATTTTACTGTCAGATGAGATATGGTACAAGTTTGGTTATGATTTAAAAGCTTGCTGAGAATTTGAATTTTAACTTTTTTGTATCCTTATGTGAGTGGGAGATTTCACATTAAGGACTCATGTCGTAAATGAACTAATGTTATTTCTTAACATATAAACAGTTTGAATTATTACGGGTTGGGATTTTGGGCAGATCTTTACGTCTATAAGCTCACATAAAGTGCTTTATGCAATTTATAATAGTTTGGAAGTACTGTCATGTCCTATATTCACACAGGCTTAGCATGTTCTCTTGTTGTTGCTATATTGCAGGTTGAAGGAGCTGCCAATGAGGGAGGCAGGGGTCCTTGTATTTGGGATGCCTTTTCACACACAAATGGTTTGCTGTTATACTTGTTATGAATATTATTTGTATTCATGATGATAACTGCTAACACTAGTTGGTCTGGCAGGCAAGATAAAAGATGGGAAAAACGGTGATGTAGCAGTAGATCAGTACCATCGTTACAAGGTATTATTTTTTCTTTTTTTGTACAATTTTGGCGCTTTTAACTCCTGATCTTTTACTACTGAGACACCAGCGTTGTTCTTCTACAAAAGAGTATATTATAAGCATAATATTCTCATTTAGCAAGATATGGTTACATATTGATTTCCTTTTTGTACATAAGCTTATTTATCTACATTTACATTTCGGAAATATAGGAAGACGTTGACCTTATTGCTAAATTGGGATTCGGTGTTTATCGATTTTCTGTTTCCTGGTCACGTATCTATCCAGGCAAGTCCCCTCACCATTTTTCTCCAAATATGCCTGCTGTTACTATTATAAGCGACTTAAGTTGTTGAGTCATAGTTGTAGGTTTTCTCTGATGTGGGCTAGAACCTACTATTGAAGTGTGACAACCCGCAAATTTCGGTTCCCCATATGTTTAATTGTTATTCTCTTTAATTATATTTTGAGAACGTTCGTCGAAGTTTAGAATACTAACCGCGAGAATTGGTTGTATTACGGGTAAAAACACGAATATTATTTAGTTCGGATGACGAGAATTAAAGTTATACGTATTTATAATCGACGTTTATGTAAAAACGTAACTAAAGCTTATGAGGATACTTTCGGGTGCTCGGGAAATAATTATAACACGATCTATGGGTCTNAAAATGTAATTGTGATATGCCGGTTTGATATAAATGTGAGATATACATTTTTAAAAACGTTTTAGTATAACATTATTGACTCCGAAAGATAACTATTGAACTTAAGCCATTACTAACGCGATGTCGGGCAGGTTCAAAAGGGGAAAAAAAATAAGAGCATGTGTATGATTTATAGATAAAGAAAATGAAATAGATATGGGCTTGTGTTAGTTGTACCGCACAATTTGTTGATGAGTATGAGTTCGTTGTTGTAAAAAAAAATATAAAAATGTAACCCTTAAAGTGGTTATTAAACGCTCATATGGAATTACTTTGGGTTTAACGTTAGTTAATGACTAGGTAAATTATGGGGTATTACAGTACCTACCCGTTAGACTAGATTCGTCCCGAATCCAAAGTTGTGGTAGTGATTGAGGTTGACTTATCGAATAGATGGGGATAATTGGCACGAATTTGATGAAATCAATAATCCAAAAGACACAAATTTATAGTTTGGGGTTAGTCGTGTGAATCAGTGCGACCCGGAAGAATTTAAGGCTTAGTAAAACAAATTTTTTTTGTAATCGTAAATAAGACAATTTTACGAAAATTAATGTTTATTCGTTCCTTGACATACAAAAATTTGATAAGGTTGGACTAGATTAGATATATAATTTAGTAGTGTGGGTTTTAAGCATGGTGTAAATAAAAGTAACTTCACAAAATTTCCACTTAGTCGCAAAAGTTTTGATATAGTTTTGACCAGAAAATTTTTGACCCTACAAAATGAGTATTTTGGAAAAGGAATATTTTTGAAGTCGGTATGAACGCGTTTTTAAAGAAAGATTTTTGAAAGTGCAATTATCAAAGATGAGGGTATAGATGAGTATGGATTTTCTAAAGGTTTGAGGACAAGATATAGTTTCCAGTGCTTAGTAATATTTGGTGGCTAACTATTGGGTAAATTTTATAGTTGGGTTATTTAATTCATTTGGGTAGTATAGGGGTGTATCATGGCTTATATTGTTGCGCTAGTGGTCTGAAATGAACGAATCAATCGAATATTATGTTGTGGGTGTTTTCCTTGGTTACAAGTGAGAGTTGTGTATCGATAAGGGAGTCTAATCGTAAGGGGCGAGTGGGAGTTGGTATCAGAGCCTAGGTTATAGAGAATTGGGCATTTTAAAACCCAAACTATAACCACTTTTGTGAAAATTAAAACCTATGACCGCTACGTGCCTGCCTGCCAAGCTGATGCCTCGCGTAATATTTTCTTGAGGATGTAGTTGATTAGATAACTGAGAATACACTTGGTGAGATATTTGTTGATGTATGTGATGAATTGAGTATGATATGATTGACAAGTATGAGGATATAATCGTAGTAGTGTGTGCCTTTATTTCGGATATTTCATTCATATCCGCCTATCTTAACTATTCGCCATGAGCATCTCTACATGCTTATGCAAGTACCGCATCCATCACTGAGTACGCTATTTTCTTGCGTAATCTCATTATCGAGTGTTGATTTTGCACACTAGTCGTAGTATTGGGAATGATTTGGGATAAAGGACATATTACTAGCGTGACTAGGCTGAGTGTTTCAAAATTCATTGAACCTCGGCTGAATGTAGCCTGATCACCTACATTCAACCAGGGACAGTTGGACATAGCTTGATCACCTATGTCTGGCTCAGAGGTGAATTTTGTGATACTGAGGGTAGTTACAACAGCATTATGTTCGGGTTAGAGTTTGCCTTCAGGAATGATAAGTTGCGTGCACACACAAGCATTGAACTCAACACCTAAGCCTGCATTTGCACACGACACATTGGCATCGCAACACCGTATGAATCGTAATACATCTAACACCACTAAACGTCTTCGTTTACGTGGAATTCCTGCTATCGCCGTCAAGCGTATTTTCGCCTTGGGTCGGCTAGACCCGATTGGCATCATTTGAATCCGATTGCTTATCGTATTGAGCCTCGTCGATTTTATTGAAAGTATTGGATTTTGGTTTGGACTATTGTTTGAATTTGATTTTGGTCACGTATGGATTTGATTTCGAACTTCGTAATTGAATTGATTTCCGGTTACGTCCCAAGTTGACTTTCGATATTTTGAATTCGGTTTTGACCGTTATGGATCTGATCCCGACTACGTTGGATTTGACTTTGGATACGTTTGGATTTAATTTTGAGTATATTTTGATTGAACTCCGACTATGTCTCGACGTGACTTTCGGATATTGATGGAATTGATTTTGAGTACGTTCTGGATTTTGAATTTGGATTATGGTATTTTGTGATCTTCGATTTCGTTTCGAATTGTGATTTGGCATTTAGCCTCGTATCATTCTGCGATCTAGTCACAGTCCCCTCTACTCTAAGCTCGTGCTTGGAACCGTATGATGAATATTGAATTTTAGCCGTAGGCACCTATTCGTTGTTTTGAGCAATTCTTGAATTGAGCCAAATCATCGACGACGTTAAATTGTTATTTCTTAACAACTTGTTACACGGTCGAATCTCGTGACAGTTCTTGTTTGATGAGTTGCGAGATTAAGCTAAAATCAAGTTGTTATGAGGTTTAAGGTTTTGGTGATTTTGCTCGAGGATGGGAAAGTTTACTCCATCGAAGTAAGCTACCCAAGTGATGATTTTCTTAACCAAGGATGTTTATTTTCTTAATCAATGACATTCACTTCCGTAATCGATGATGTTCGTTATTTTAATCGACGTTATTCATTTCTTAGTTGAGGATATTCATTTTTCTCAATCGATGTTGTTTTAGCGAAGATGTTCAATTGAGGTTGTACTTTCCACCTCTAACGTACGTATCATGCCGAGTCAATCGACTCCAACCGATTGCTAGTAGCAATCGATATCCTCTTACCGAATTGTACTTTGAACTTGTTAAATCTCCCAATCCGAAAGGATTTCGTGCGTAACAGAATTCTTGAGATTTTGAGAGGTAACTTGAGTCACGATCCTTGGGACAACCATCTATTCCTTCTCTCGTCCCTCGGAAATACCATTTATCTTTGCTCCTCTCTTATTGGATAGTGAAACTGCCTTGAAAGTAATTTACAAAATGTTGCCATGTTGCAAGATGTTTTACTGCTATTTCGCAAGAATCAAATTTTTGATTTTTACCACTACTTGATAAAGGATAATTGTTTTCCTGTTATCTCACAAACTATTTTACGAAATTGTCTCACAAGACGATTTTATAAAATATTTTGTCATGCTATGGACCTAAATGCAATCTTACTACCATTCTAAATATCAAAATTTTGATCTAACTATCGTTTTATAAATGGTGAAATGTTTCCTTGATACCTTGTACGTTATTTTGCGAATAGCTTGATTAGACGATTTCATTTAACATTTTACTGCCTTGCGGCAAGATTATGAAATCAAGATAAAAATTGAGAATTGACTTTCCTGTAATTTTTAAACAATGGGTTGTTTTCCAATTATCCTATGAGCCGTTTCACAAATCCTTTTGTCGATTTTATTTTACTGCTATATCGTAAGCTAGACCTCGGGAAACGAATCCCGACCTCTACCTGAGTATCTATTGGTAAATCCTACTTAATCCGTTCACCTCCTGTTGGTCAATTTCTCTCTTGCCTACTATTTCGGTTTTCCAATGGCACTGCAAAAGATCCTCTATGGTCACGAGTGCCGATCACCGACTTGTTGGATAAAGATGGAGATACCCAACTTTCTGACCTTGAATTTGTACGTAAATCTATCAAGAAGATCGTTAGAAAGTAGAACGGAGATGTACGCTACTCGTGGATGATTAGAAACCCTGATGACATAAACTTTATGAATTCTTGTCGTATCGATCCTTTCAGATTCTTGCTAGAGTCAGATTGGTAGCTCACACGCTTGAGCTATCGTCAGAACTCAGCAGCATTCACGACATTCTTATGTCTACAATCTAAGTGATGACTTGCCATTGAGGCCGTTGTTATTCCTCTTGGAGAAATTTTAATACCGTAATGTTCAAACTTTGTTGACCTATTGAAATCTTGAACCTTGGAGTTTGACGACTTTCATTTAGTCGCATTCCTATCGATAGAGTTCGTCGAAACTCGCTAAAGGATCCTAAACTCGCGTAGTGAGCGTGAAGATGAATCCTCATGCGTATGTGCTTATTTCTTTCAGAACCTGATGAGTAACTGGAGTTGAATCGTGAGGACACGATTCTTTTAAGGAGGTGAGACTGTGACAACTCGCAAATTTCGGTTTCCCATATGTTTAATTGTTATTCTCTTTATTTATATTTCGGGAACGTTTGTCGAAGTCTAGGATGTCATGCGCGAGATTTGGCTATAAAACGATTAAAACGTGAATAATAAATTAATCGGGCAACGGGAAATAAAGTTATACGTATTTATAATAAACGTTTATGTAAAAACGTAACTAAAATATATGGAAATACTTTCGGGTGCTCGAGAAATAATTATAACACGGTTTATTGGTCCGGTTCTCGATTCGTTAAAAATATAAAAGAGATGACAATATTGGTCCTTGAGGGAGTATTAGGGTTTGCTTCTAGTCCCCTTGCACCCCACTCCCCTATAAATACAACACTTATAAAATTTTAGGGTTATAAACCCTCCCTCTCTCTCCCTTCAGCCGACACCCTTCACCACCCCATCTCTCATTTTTCCGGCCACTTTTCCGGCCATAGCTCCACCACCACCGCGAGTATAACAACACCGCCACCACCATTGCTCACCAAATTCTTTCCTCTTTCTTTTGAGCTATCACACGCGCTCTCAATCTCACCATAACACCACTTTTGTTCGAGTTTTCATCTCGAATCACCACCACTTTTCTCCTTTCGTGTTTCCTTGATAACCGAAGGTTGAAGGTGGGTTTATCTCGCCGTTTAGGAGGCGTTTATGCCTCGGTTCGATCCTAAAGCCTTAGGGTTTCGAGGGTTTTCATTGATAACGAAAAGATAATAAGTAGAACGAGCTATAAATAGAGTTTGGTATCAAGTGTGTCCCGTGTTTGTGTTTGTTGGTCAGTCGAAGTGGTGCCGTGAGCTTTAGGCTCACGGCGTGAAGCCATTGGTTCTTGTTGTTGTTTATATTCAGTTTTGGACTCGGTTGGATTCGGATTTGTTTGGTTTGGTTCGGTGTGGGCTGCCGAGTAGTAGGTTTAGGATTAGATTAGAGATGGTCTTGGATGAGTTGTAGTTGCCGAGAGTTGGGATGGAGATTTGGAGTGGTGAGTTTGATGTGGTTCTCGTTATTATCCTTGTTGTTGTTTCTTGTTGGTGATTTGTGTTGTCGAGAGCTAGGGCCGAGACCACTAAGGTCTCGGCAATGGTTGTTGTTCTTGTCGTTGTCATGTTGTTGTTCTTGTTGATTAGCTTGTCGTTGTTATTGATGTTTTGGCTGAGGAGTTAGAGCCGAGACCTCTAGGGTCTCGGCAAGTGGGATTGTAGTGGTGATGTTGTGGCTATAGATGTTGTTGTTGCGGATTAGGTGGAGATATTCATGTTTGTGTGGTTTGAGCCGTGTCGGGTGTCACCTAGACTCCCTAGTCTTGTGTGATCCCGACAAGCCAAGTAGACATGGTTATTATTTTTAGATGTTGACTATTTGACCCGTGATGAAAATGACTCGAAACGGATATAACCCGTGAAAAATATAATGATTGACTAAATGATTGTGACACGAGTTTTTGTATATATACATATATAGTTAACTTTAAATAATTAGTAACGATTAATAATCGTTATTTCATATTTACGAATTAATAATATTAATAATAATATTTAGAGATCGTTAAAGTACGTTATATAACGTTTACGAGATTAACAAGAAATATTAGTAAACGTTGACAACGTTCGTTAATATTTCTAGATTAATAAGAGAACGTTAAATAACGGCGAACACGTCATCTAATAATTATTATTAGAAATAATAAACGAAACAAGATTTAATGTGGAAATATACGGGTTACTAATCGTTTCGAGGACACGTTTATCGAGACTTACCCATTTTGGGAAACTTGAGGGTCATGTTAGTGTATGTCGAGTTACGGATTGGTTAATATTAATATAGATATCCGATACGGTTAACGGACTAATTGGGTTGCTAAATCCAATTAGGGCCTAACAAACGTGTCGGGGGAGAATATTAATAGATAACCCATCCTCCGATTCATCATAACTTTACTAAGTATGAGTTAACTGTGAATTAACAAGTACATTGATGGAATTGTTGGACTATCGTATTAGCAAATACGATAAGTATCCAATAATTCGTACGATTTCTCGTGTTAAGTCTTGGTTACTTGAGGTTTGACTTTGACCATAAGGTTGACCTAGTAGACCATTTAAGTATGATTGTTTTGGATGGATGATGTAGTTCGACCCGGATGTTTCGTATCGAGTTTTGACTCGTTTTGATTGAAGTCGAACATTTTTCACCTCTTGGTGTGAGTATTCTTGAGCCTTGTCTCGATTCTTGTCGGCTTCGCTTGTTTAAGTATTGGCGTGAGTTCACTTGAGTATATGTCGTGTTCTCACCACACACACACACAATGATACCAAACGCAAACACAAACACTATCGAACGGATAACGAATGAGTTGACGACGTAAGATTGGGTAATACATGGGAGTAATTATCTTATGGAGATTTGGTTCGTCGCTGAGGAGTTCGTATTGGGATAAGCCTTGCTTATAGAAGACTTCATCGGTTTCGTACCAATCTTGGGATATTGTTGTAATTAGCTCTAGATGCCAAGTTGTGTCGGTCGTGATTCTTGCATTGCTGTGGCTAAGGTGAGTTCATAGCCCCCTTCCTTTAAATAAGTTTTCATAACTACTTTGGGGGAGAATACATGCTCTTTTACTAAATGCAATGATTGCTTACTTGAGTACGTGAAAGATATGTTTTAGTTTGAATGATTGATTGATTGATGATTGATTGAGTAATTTATCGAAGTATTTGAATTAAGTAATTGAAGGCATTATGTGCTTGCCTGTTTATATGAGAGCTTTCTAGCTCAAACTGTTTTATTTGGACCTACTACAAATTGTTTTGCTACATGTGTGGACTAGTTAAGGGTAGACAATAGTAGATGTTGACCTAAAGCTAGGGCGATACCCTACTTGGAATAAACTC